>CM055959.1:91188320-91226766 GCA_029490685.1 Schizonepeta tenuifolia
GTTCTCGAAGAAACAAGTTTGTGTCGCCACCTCCATAACTGAGTCGGAGTATATGGCAGCTGGAAGCTATTGTATGCAAGTCATCTGGCTGAAGCAGCAGCTGAGAGACTACAAAGTGGAGACTGGCCAGGTACCCATCTTCTGTGACAGCTCGAGTGCTATAGCCATCACGGTGAATCTAGTTCACCACTCCAGGACTAAGCACATCAAAATTCGGCATCACTTCATCCGTGATCATGTCGAAAGAAGGATGTCATTGTTGAGAAAATTCACACTGACATTCAGAGAGCTGATATATTCACAAAGTCGTTGGTGGAAGCTTGATTCAAGATATTGTGTCAACTCCTTGAATTGCTCAACCCAACCGAAGAAGAAGCCATGAAGATGGAGATCACAAGTTGAGGGGGAATCTCAACTTGAGAGGGAACTGAGCGATTTCGCCTTCTCATTCAATTCAGCTGAGTGATGGAGTCAAACCTCCACTGAACTGATGACTTGAGTAAGTTGAGATCAAGCTGAGTAGAAGAGTCAGTCGAGGTCAACGCCAACTGAGTAACGCTATGTTAACTTGTTTCTTTTTTTTAAGGGGGATGTTTTGAATTTAATTCAAGCATCTATTACAAGTTATTCGCATTGAATTAGCCAAGCGGTCACCTCATTGGAAAGTTGGTCTAGTCCCTTAGACTATGCTTGTAGATCGCAACTAGGCTGATATAGTGTAACCTACTCTCCTCACGCGCGCAAGTGTTCTACACTGCCTCATAACAGGTTCCATCACCGTCATTCCTGGAGCAGCTTTTTCTGAAATAACACATTAAAATATGTCATTTATCCCGAAGAAAATGCACGAGTTGATCTGATCTGTTGATTTGGATCTTAACCAACCTATAAATTAGGGGTCTTGCAATTCATTTTGCATATCAACCAGGATTCGTATCTCAACTACTCCAAAAATTTATGTCTCTCTCACATAAAATTTTGCTTTGTGGTTCTCTCTAGCTAGAGTTTATCTTCCTCTTCAGAAAAACCTACCAGATCGAGAATATGACTTCCCACTTTGCAAAGAGGTCATTTCCTTCCGTAAGCCCTAAATCTGTGAAACAATCAGTTCAGCAAGAACTTTGCTGAACTTTATGTTCGTGGCTATATGAGACGCAAACGTTTCAAAGCACGACTGGTGATGTGGGTGCTTCGTGGTGTCAGCCAGCTAATGCAGCTCCCTAAAAGTTCTTCCAATTGCACATTAGGTTGAAGATCTGCAATCCCACGTCACGTATATAGGCCTTCCATAAACTGTCCGTCAGAGCGTCTGCTCAGCCTTCGGCATTCCCTCCTGAAACTGTGTCATGCAAGGGTTTCTCTTGTTCACAAGATAGTCTCAGTCGAGTAGTTTTCACCAGGCGGTGAAGAAGATATAGATTTCCGCTCTTTAGCGAATCTATATTGGAATGCCTCCTGCGAAACCCTCTCCCTCTTTAACTTTTTGTTGATGCCAAAAAGGGCGAAGAAGCAGAAAAGGCACTGTTTGGATGCTGCTCAGACTAATCGCTCCAGTTTGATGCGGAAATCCAGTGACCTTTCACGCAGGATTGAAGGTTGACAAAGGCTGAAGAAGAAAGCTGACAAGCGTTCAGTTGTCTCCTCCTGTTCAAAGAAGGTTTTTCAGGCAATTGACGTCAGCTACCAACGCTGTTGAAGAAAAGGCTGATATGGTTATAGAATGATGACCTCATCCTCCAGCCTTGGAAAAGAAGAAGATGAATACCCTCCCTTAAGGAGGTGGAGGAGTCGAAGACGAAGACCTAGAGTAGATTAGTAGTTAGGACTCTAGTTTTGCAAGAACTCAATTGTAACTGTGATCTCTCCCCAATTTATTATCTGTTATAATAAGTTGCTGGTTTTTAAAGGTCTTTGGTTGTTGACCTCACTTGTTGATAACCTCTCGTTGTCCAAGTTCAAGGTCAACATTTTTTTTTTGTTTTTTTTTTGTGCTCACACTTTTCTTTTAAAGACTAAAATTGAGTCTACCTTTTAGTCTTCCTGGTGCCGGTTTATGGTATCAGTTAGGAAAGATTGGTGATGTAAGTTAGGGTTTTGGCATCATTAAAAAGGGGGAAATTATTGAGAAAATTATTAAGGTTTCGAAAGATGCCTAAAACAACTGACCCCAACCGAGTAGATGATTGTTTTTAGTCTGTTTTAGCTAGAGCTCACTGTTTGAGCGTAGGGATTTTATCTTTACAAGAGTCAAATAGAAGAAGTCAACCGGACTAAAGAAGGAGGTTCGTGGAAGAACTCAACTGAGGTTCAAACTCAACTGAGATCAAGACTCAATTGATGGATCTACTCGGGAGCACAAGTCAGCTGGAAAATTTTCCATAAATGGGCCAACAACGGCGATGTGCAAAAAGCAAAGGTCGTGGGTACCATCTCTGGAAAGTTATCAATAAAGCATGTGGAGTGTCATGCTTTTGGCAAAGGTCAAACGGCTCTTTCCAACGGCTAGCTTGACCTTTCTCTATAAATAGAGGTCTCCACAACAAGGCTAAAATGAGGGTGATACAAGTAGAGAAAAAGCAAGCCAAAGTACCGAGAGACAACACAAAGAGTGAAGCGGCGCAAGCAGCTTTTCACCTCTCTCTCTCTCTCCAAGCAAGACGGCTTGTGAAGAAGGAGAAGAGTGATTTCTCTCATGTTCTTACCCCTAGCCTCTCAGAAGTTCCCCTTCCTGATTGAGGCTAGCGACTTGGTCGTTGCTTGTTTTGTATCTCCTCAGAACTCTCTCTTAACAAGAGATGAGTTCTTAGCCTTGGGTTGAAGCCTCCACTCTCCTAAAGTGTTGAAGGCTTCCTTGTTGGATTCTCCCCCCAAATCCAAATCTCAGGTCTGACTTTGAAGCCAGATCCAAAATCACAAGGTCCCTTGGAACCCGTAATCTAATACCCGGTCGCTTGGAATCTGTAATCCAAGAATAGGTCCCTTAGAACCCGAAATCCAAGAACAGGTCCCTTAGAACATGAAATATAAGACTGGCTGAGCACTTGCCCGGAAAAATGTTGTGGGGTCCCTTAGAACCCGAAATTTAAGACTGGTTGAGCACTTGCTCGGAAAAGTGTTGTGAGGTCTTGTTCTTACCCGGAATCGAACTGCTAGGTTTGCTTGGAACCTAGAATCCAAGTGAGGCGTTTGGTAAGCACGCGTAAGCTTATCTAGTGGATTACTTTACCAAAAAAGGAAGTAGTGGACGTAGGAGGGGGATCTCCAAATCACGTTAAAATATTGTGTACTTACTACTGGTATTTTACATTCAGCATTTTAAATTCAGTTCCTAACCAACTAACCATGCATATACACTGAACTAATTTGGGAAATTAACCTTTCCGTTTCACTAAGGTTTCAGTTTTTGTAACGAGCTTATCTTCCACCATATTCCGCATTGCAAAACTGTTTAAAACCTCAGTTGGTGCATACAGTTGTACTTCCGGCATAGGAGCCAGCTGAGCTACCAACTGTATGATTGGCTCCAACTAAGCAACTTAGTTGAAGAGCTACTCCAACTATCTCTTCCAGTTCAACTATCTCTTCCAGTTGTGAGGCAGTATATCTCAGTGAAAAGACATTTAACAAAACAAAAATTGCTTCTGGTATTCCCCCCTCCCCCGCTCATACTTATTACCGGGACCATCACAATCATTTCTTTGTTCCTAGAAACTTTGGTAGTTTGTTTAGACTAGCAACTATCGTTCCAACTACAAGATAAGGGCCTTCAAAATACAACATGTTTGAAGGTGTCTTCAGACCCTTAGGCGAAATCCAATATGTTGAAATAAGATAATCAAAACAAGCTAAATCGAACCATGCACAGTGCAAATATGCTGATATTTTCTTTATAGATTTGATCAAACAATAGAAACTACCTGCCAATGAAAATTGCAAAATCCTTTATATCTATCACAATCATGTGTAATGTACTCCTATAGCTGCAGAACTTCTCTCTTGTCCTGCAGATACTTGCACTGACTTTGCTTCTGTTAACTAGATGATTTATCGTCCTCACAAATCATATGCATATACAACAAAATTTACTAAGCAAACTTGTCAGTTGCGAAACAAACTATGTTCAAATAACCCTTGAATAATATTCTGTATCAACACCATACTGAATAAATGAGAAAAATTGAGGGGAAATCAACAAGGTGGTCAAATCCATCTTATATTTCAAAAATTTAGAGCGAAACGCCAAATATGATGAAAATAGAACCCTAATTAAAAAGATTAGAGAGAGAAGGCTTGAGCCTCGTTAAGGCTGTTTCGGGTGGCCAAAATTAGGAGAGGACTTAGAGCGACGACGACAAAGGCAGTGGTTTCTTCGCCGGAAATCAAAGAGAAAGAGGAGAAATAGGGAGAGACTTACACGATAGGTAAAGGCAGCAATATCCAGGTTGCAGAGGGGGCGGCAGTAGGGGTCGAGTCGAGCCGAACACTGGTAGGATCGAGCTCGGCTCGTTCGAAAATTATAAGGCTCGAGCTCGATTCGAACTTTATGTTTTGAGCTCGGCTCGCTATATATTCGTTTGGATCGAGCTCGAGCTCGGCTCGCTTTTAGTTTACACACTCACACGTGATTACTGACTTTTTTTTTATTAACAACATTACAAGAAAATTTAAATACCGTGTGATGGTGGACTCAAACCCATGACCTTTGGTCCGGACATTAACCACACTACCACTAGGCTAACACTCACGATTCCGACCTTTTTGTTGGAGGAAACGTCTTACCAATTAAGCTTTATAAAAAATAAATATTCATATTCTTTACTCACGCAATTTTTTTTTTTTTTTTTTGAAATGTTCAAATACATTTTTTTCAATTGCAATTTGTCTCTCATGTATGGTCTGCATCTTATTGCATAAGAGGGATGATTTACCTAAAACACATATATATTGGATAGCGCTTGCGGGTTTCACTCGAATAAAAATTCATGTCACTGCGTAATTTTACTAGATTATCAATTCTTTCTATTGAGTACTAAAAAATATTACTACTAAAGATAATCATCACGGTCATTGGCGTAGCCAGAAAAAAAAAATCATGATCGGGGCAAAATTTATTTATTTATTCCAAATTTTAAATATTTCATGTGTTTCGATACATGAACGGGGGCTTATATCCTGAATTCTCACACAAAATGTCAATAATTTGAAGATTTTTTAAAATAAAAAACTGATTTTTTTATTTTTTTATTTTTGACATGGCTAAATCAACTTCTAATAATTAAGAATTATATGATAACCGAGCTGGAACTCAACAATATAAATTTGATATTTGAAAAAAAAAATGCATATTAAATTTTGTAGGCAAAAATGCAAACAAAAATACTCGACCTTTATTGACAAGCTTTTTAATTTTTGAAAAAATAATATTCACCTTTCAATTTACTGCAATGTCCGTCTAGGTACATTTTTCTGATTGAAATTAAAGCTGACACGTCCAATTTAAAATGACGTGACGTTTAAAATAACTTTGTTTAAGTTAAAATGACATCGTTTTAGTTTTGAGAATTAAAAAATTACAAAAATATTATTACACATCACTCATTCTCATCATCCCCCGTTTCTCTCTCTAAGATATTAGTCAAACCGCTCCAAAATAAAAAATAAAAAATAAAAAATAAAACCAATCACGACCAGAACTCCAAATAAATTTATTTGGGTTTAGCGTGTGTAGTGCATGTTAGAGAGATAGAAAAGGGAGACGATATGATGAGTTGACAATTAATTAGTGGCTTGTAATTTGATTTTTATTTTTATTTAACTTTTAAATAAAAATGACGTCATTTTGAACGACATGTCACTTTGAAATGGACATGTTAATACATAGAGCGTGCAGGCGTACTTTCATTACGGACATTTCCTATTCTATTCTCATTACGAGATAACCGCCTGTCGTGAAGATGGTTTTCTGTCAACCATCTTCAGTAGGGCTACAGGATTAGCTAATCATAGAGAGACCCAGAAACCTAAAGAAAAACAACTAATCAAAACAGGAGTTATTCTCCCTATCCTCGCTTTAAGGGCTTTGTCCCTGATTGTTAACCAACTTTTTGGAAATTCTGTTTGGGATAATGGAACACCGCTATAGGTACATTTAAGATGTATATCTCTTTAAATCATTCCTGGAAATCCTCAGTCCATTCAATAAGTTGGAATAGGAGTATACGGCCAATATTTTTCGTAATTATTAACAAAGGTAATAGAAAGTTTTTTCTAAAAATATATTGAGTTATTGTTAATTTTTTCCCCAAAATCTGAGTGAAGATTAAAAATAATTAAAAGGTACATAATTTTTTTGCGAAAATTAAAACGAGTTATTAAATTAGAATTTAACAAAACGTTGGGTATTTTTTTGCATTTTCGCCAATTTTGTTGGATTCGAACTAATTAAATCCTTTAAAAGAAATACTATTAATTTATATCTCTAATTCTTCTATGCAGCACAAGATGTTATACTATTAAATATGAATAAATAAAACACAAATCAAAACAATGAAGTTAATTGGGTTGCTTTATTTGTAGTAGGGTCTATCATAAAAAAAGTTGGTCTTTGAAAGATTTTTTTTAGTAAATCATATATGGGCCTGAATGGTTGGCCCACCAAGTAAAGCCATGCGCCTGGACCGAAAATAATTCAATCAGCTTTTAGGGGGTGTATTCAATGTAGAATTTTATTGGATTTTAAAGACTTCAGAAGTTTGAGTGTATTTAATCCAGATTTCTGTTGGATTTCTGAAATTCGGGTGTATTTAATATAAACTTTTGTTTGATTTTAGAAATTCTATAAAAGTCTAGGTGTATTCAGTTACGATTTCGTTTGGATTCCTAAATTCTTGATGTATTTAACATTACATGGACTTTGCAAACTCTGATTTGTGTTGGATTTCCATTGGATTTTAAAGAAGAAAATATACTGCATGAAATTCGATCGATTGGGATGAAATTGAAATCCAATGCAACCCCAGCGCCGGCTGAGGACGAGCGGTCGCTCGGGACTCCCAGCCAGCACTGGAGGTCACCGATCGCTGGGTATGCGGGAAGGTGGAACGTCGCCCGTAGTTTTATTTGATTCATTCATAAAAACTTTACCATTCTTTGTTCTTTTCTTTCTGGAGCTGGATCTGGACATTGGAGCATTCTCATATATCACTCACAAGTTTCTTCTCTACAAGGTATTATTCATAGATCTTTTTATTCTATTTGTTCTTGTAGGTTATTTTCTGTATATTATTGAAACAAGCTATTGTTCTGATTTTCTTTGCATGTGGATAGATTGGAAAATGAAAATATTTGTCCGAATGTGTAATGCTATTAGAAGTAATCTTGAACTTTTTATATGTATTTTGGATATATTTTGGACAAGAGTATTCATATACATTTTGCTAATCTTGGATGTATGGAGTGTTTGAACTCGTGCATGTACTTCTGTCTTAGCTGAGGCCAGCGATCGCTGACTCTGAGTGATCGCTGGGGGTCGCTGTTTTGTGTTATCTATTATTCCAGTCAACTATATTTTCATTAACTAATATATATAGATATATATTTGTGTATCAATATAGTAATATTAGCATGGGGGATTCACAACAACATGATACACAACATGATATCAAAAGAAAGACATCCTATGAAGCATGGAGTAAGACACAAAGTGACGTGTTATTAGAACTTATGGCTGATGCTGCGCGTCGGGGTTGGCGTGATAATAGTGGTATTTTTAGCAAAGCAACGGTGGAAGAAAGAATACTTCCTGCTCTTAATCAAAGACTTGGGTGTAATAAGAATTATAGCAATTATCAAAGTCGCCTTAAATGGTTTAAACTTCGTTGGACAGCTTATTCAAATCTTATGAAATTTAGCTCCGGTTTTGTGTATGATTCAATTACTAAGAAGTTCACAGCTCCAGAAGAAGTATGGGAAGATTACTTAGCGGTACGCTTTTTAAGTATAAATATTGTAATAAAGTAATAGAATAGTTTCATTTTTTTAGTTAATAATTAATTTTTCTTTATTTATAATAGGCTCATCCAAAAGATGCCAACTTGCGCTATTCGGAATGTCCAGATTATTTATGATCGTTCATGTCCTGCCGGAATGAAGCAAAAGTATTGTCAAAATGATTTAGAAATTATTGGTATCCAACTCCCGACATTGTATCTTGTGAGGGGGTCACTGGCTCTTCCTCTTCAGCTCCTTCATCTCCTACATTGGATGGACCGCCGACTTCAAAAGTACGAACCTCAGGTGCTTGTCTCCCTTCAGCAATTTCTTTGTTCACGTACTTCTTCACACATAGCCTTTTTGCTGGTGGAACTAGGGTGAAAGCATCAGAAATGATCTGAGACCGCACAAGCTCGCTGTAATCGATCATATACCCCTCAAGTTCCTGGTAATCATTATGGCGGCCCTTTACTTCACTCAAAACACCTAAATTATGCGCCAAAGCCGTAATAATGCCACCCCAAGAAGCATGAGCTCCAGCACGACTCTGACTCTGAGTCATAGCATTCCAAATAAAATTTGAAATACACATCTTTGTATTATTTTTGGCACAGCTCAGTAGATAGACCTCGATTGTATTGACCTTGTTGGCCTGCTCCTTCCCAGAAATATTATACGCAATAAACTTGTGGACAATGGTCAATGCCGGGTCCGTAATAAACCCATTCGACATACCCGTAGAATCCCAATTTGTAGACCCAGACAACTCAGTCCAATCTACATTAGCATTATACCCTGCAGGTCTCAATCTTTCCCCACCAGTTGGAAATCCAAAAACAGTTTTCATTTTTTGTAAGCTTATAACATATTTTTTGTTTTTCATTCTAACACTAATCTTCTTCTTATCCGCAGTCACACGCATAGTAGATAGAAACTCAAGGGTTAAACCATCATAAGTAGAAGCATATACAGTTGGTCTAGCAAAAGTATCAAGCCCTAAAATCCTCAAATAACTAAATACTCTTGCTTCAATTTTTAGAGACCTAATCAAATCCCAATCTAGATAATGGGGACGGGTAATATCATACTCAACTAACTTAGTGAATATCTCTCCCTCAGCTTCAGATTCTAAATGGAACGGAGAACCATACCTCGTCGTGTAGTCTTCCTCTGGCTGATCGGGGTTCTTTGTTCGAACCATGATTGCAAGCGATCACTGAGTCGGCGCTCGGTAGATTGGACGGTCACTCGAGGTCAGCGAACGCTGCGGCAGGAAATGGATCGGAGACGCCGGTGGAGGACGATGAGAGGTTTGCGGCGGAACGGAAAGGCAGCGGAGGGTGGCAAATAGTGAGGCGGCGGTGGAGCACGGCGGCGGAGATGGGGCGGCGATGGAGTAGTGAGAGCGGAGAGGGATAGAAGAGAGTAGGGTTAGGGATTGGTGGAATTAGGGCATGGGTATTATTAACCCCAACTGACGTGGCGCCAAGTTTTCACTGGCTCACAGTGACCGTTCGGTACTGCGAGCGACCGCTCTCCGTCAGCGAGTGCTGGGATGTTGGAGTTCAACTCCAACGAAAGTTGCGATAACTCCGCGCAAAATCCATTATAGTCCACCGAAACTCCACACAAAATCCATCATCAACTCCAACAAAAATCCATGAAGTTTCCAAATCTGTAGAGTTCAGAACTCTTTAAAATCCAATGAAAATCTACAATGAATACACCCCCCTTAATCTGGTAACCGTTTGCCATGATCAAAAATGTTAGCCTTGTTTTTTTAAAGTATAAATAATGTACACCTGAATATAGTTATTCGCATATAAATTACACCGTATTCGAATTTTGTATTTTGAGCTCGAGCTCGGCTCGACAGGTAACAATCAAGTTCAAGCTCAGTTCGAGCTCGGCTCGCTATATATTCATTTGGATCGAGCTTGAGCTCGGCTCGATAAACTAAAAATTATGAATTTATTAAATATATATAAGTTAAACATTGATATTAAAAATATTAAATAAACAATATATATTAAAAAATTCGTGAACATGTTCGCGAACATGTTCGTTTAGGTGATTCGCGAACATGTTTGCGAGCTAACTCAATTACTATCGAACTCGAACGTGTTCGCGAGCATTTCGAGCCGAACAAAGGTATGCTCGAGCTCGACTCGAAAAATTTGTTGAGCTCGATTTGAGGCTCGAGCTAGGCTCGTTTATTAAATGAACAAATTTCGAACGAGCATTTTTCGAGCCGAGCTCCGAATAGATCACGAACCGTTTAACTCATGTACAGCCATAGACGGCAGGTACCTCACCTCGACGGCATGCGAGGGAGGTGTCATGGCGGCGGCTGCGGTGGTGATGAAACGGCAAATCATTGCAGGATTTGAGAAGCGAGAATGGGATTAGGGCTTCTTAAGTTCGATTCGAGAAAATGATTTCTTTTCTTATGGATTGATGAGCGAGAATTGAGAGGGAGGGATTGTTGATTTTTGCGTTTGAGAATTGACCGACTTTCTCTTTCAACAGATATATGGGTTTTTTATTTTTATTTTTTATTTCAATAATTTATTTCCCATTTCAGCGGTTCTTTATGACGTTTTATGCTAAACTATCATGCTTGGATATATCAATAAATGACGTTCTAGGTAGTTCCGTCATCTTTATATTACTAAAAGGAAAACGATTCTTGCGTTCAAAAAATCCTATGTGGCATCTCTCTTAATCCTCTATTCTCATTTATCTAAATTCTTAAATTTTCTGAATTTAAAATCATTATTATCATATTTATAGTCTATATATTATACTCCCTTCGTCCCGCCGAATACGGCCTAGTTGATATGGGCACGGAGACTAAGAAAAAGGGTATTGGGTATAAAGAAAGTGTTTAGTGTAGTGTGAATGCAATATTTTATAATGCTAATAAAGTTGTAGATGGGATGATTGAATGTGTAGTGGGAGTAGGTTAGTGGGATTTAGATGGAATGGTGTGCCATGTATATAAACTAATTGTTTCCTTTAAAGGAAACAGGCCAAGTATAGTAGGACGTTCCAAAATGAAAAACATGCCGTATTCGGTGGGACGGAGGGAGTATATGATATGGAAATAAAATCTTATCAAGATCAAATCTTCAAAATCATAATTTATCATAACTCATAAATAATCCATATTTATCATAATCATAATTTATCATTAACTGTTTACACTTATGAACCTCAATCTACTTACAAGATTAAATACAAATCTTCTAAAACACATAGTTTCAAATGAAACTTTACCTATTGGTGGGTTTATAAATATTTAGAATCAATGTACATTTTCTCATTCTTTGCACCAACAAATAAATTTGGTCAATTAATTAATTGTTCATATAATAGATTTTTCTTTTTTAAAAAATTTTAATTTGGCTGATTATTAAATCAGAAATATTAATTTATCATATTCAACGATCTTATATATTTCTTCCCAAGATCATGATGTATGAATTCTTTAAAATCATGGTTTCCCGAAGTTTTATATTTTCATTCATTAAAATTTTAGTGTACATATTCGATAAAAAACAACAATAAACCATAATTCGTTTCAAGGAACATAACTTCTTGTGAGGGTTGTAAGAAGGTCTAAAACGGAATTAACATATAAACTATAAGTATATGCAACTGATGGTCATCGTTTTTTGAATTTAATGAAAAAAGAGAAAAATGAAAGTTTCTTTCTCGCATCCATTCTCCATTAACAAAAATATCAGATGCGGCAATGAAATATAAAACGGGTCAATTTCGACCCGAAATCGTGGTAGATAAGGTTTAGAATGGAACTAACATATAAACTATAAGCATATGCAACTGATGGTCCTCTTTTTTTGAATTTAATGAAAAAAGAGAAAAATGAAAGTCTCTTTCTCGCATCCATTCTCTATTATACTATCACAACAAAAATATCAGATACGACAATGAAATATAAAACAGGTCAATTCGACCCGAAATCGTGGTAGATTCTTCAAAAAAGTTATAAAAGGAATTTGATTAAAATTGTGTTGACTGGATCAATTATTATTGAATTGGCTAAATAAATATTTTATTTTATTAAAAATTTAATTTGGTTAAAAATTATAATTTGTCCAATTATTAAGATTGACAAATACTTTGCCATCAATGTCATCTAAGATGACTATTATATAGCCAACATAATTATCTCACTTTGTAGCACCCTAACTGCTATGATTGGTCAACGAGTTGGTTCCAAATCGGAACCGTGGGGGTAGACGGGATGATTGCGAAGTGGTGGTTCATTTTTTTTCTTTAATCTTATGTTGAACTCATAATGAAAATGATTCATCTCAATTTTCATACAAAATCGACGTGGGACAATCTCTATGAGAGCTAAATATACTTTTGCTCCGTCCCACCATACTTGGTCTATTTTTTCTGGGCACAGGATTTAAGAAGAAAACAATTAAGAGTAGAAGATATGTTTAGTGGAGTTTTAAAAGTGAAATAAGGTGGGTAGAGAGATAGTGAATAGTAAAATAAGTGGAATAAGGTGGGTAGAGATGTAATGAATAGTGAAATAAAGTGGAATAAAGTGGGTAGAGAGAAAGGGGGAATAGTGAACGACACAAAAAATGAAGTGAAAAAGTAAGATGAAAAGTATTAAGTGATTTGTTTAACAAATTAATTGGACCTTAATCATCTCCTAATTATTTCCAAAAAAGAAAAACATTACAAGAATAAAGGACAATCCGAAAAGAAATACATAACAAGAATAACGAGACACAGAAAATAATAATTTTATTAAATATAATTTTCCGTCAATTTTCGACGGATTACACGCTAGTTTTTATCAATTGAGGCATGCACATAGATGACAAATATTTTTAGAACCGTCATTTAAAGTAAAAGGACACACATATATGACGGTTAGTCAAAAAAAACCGTCTTCTAAGTAGTGTCACGTATATCTATTTTTCTAGTAGTGATGCAAACAATATAAAGTTATTAGTTAGCATGCATGGGATTGATTTTTGTTTAGCTAGGTTTATTCTCATTGTTTCTCCAATTTTTATTTGAATATCTAATGATTAAATTTGTAAGACCAATTAAGTAACAAGTCCTACAACTCACGCAAGATCTAAATAAATTTTGATTCCCGGCAGAATCATGCCATAGTAATTAGTTAGCATTTACGACATCGTTCCCAAACCAAAAGCTAAACCTACAAGATTAAATAAGTACTGCACATTAACCACAAATAATATAACACTATTATTATTTAAATTTTCTTTAAAATAAATAAATATTTGAATTATACTATAAGATGCATAAAAGTTAGTACTATAGTATTACCACTTCGTGCTCCGATGGGGTTACCGTACCATGTATGTTGCCACAACAGCTAAGAAACTATTCAAACAACAAAAATTATTAACAACAATATTATCGCAAAACTGTCCCAGACATTATTTATTTATATTGTGACAATGTGGAAACTTGTAGGCAGCGGATAAATCACTGTCCTGTGATATATAGCCTATAAATTATAGGAGAAGTATATTAATCTTGTTGTGAAACTGAAAATGTAGGTGTGACTTGACTTGCTCGATGATACATAAGTAACTTTTTTGAGAAGGACTTGCATGTATCCAGTCTCTTCCCATGAGACGGATCCGGATTGATCCGACCCGATGAACACAGTATTTTGTTTTTCAGATTTATTTTATTTTATTTTTTTCAGATTTTATTTTTTTTACTCCGTCTTCAGCTCTAATTTTAATATATAAATAATCGTAGTGGTAATAATTTGGATCGTATGGCTCGCTCCGAGCCCTTCGGCTCCCCTCGTTCGATCTTTAACCAAAGAATAAAAGATATTCTAAAAAAATTAAAATCGTGCGGCAGGTCGCATACAATAATTTTGTGTAACTTTTTTATTATAAACATGAATAGTCATTCGATTCCAAAAATTAATTAGGGTCATAACTCAAAATTGGACAACAGTCGAGACATTAATTTTTAATTAAATATTAAAATAAAGATGACTAATGACATGAAATTTCTCAATTGCCCGACCCGCAATAATTCAAAAGATGGAGGAACATGGTTGGCCCAATAAAAGCATAATTTTTTTTTCGAGGTAATAAAACTATAAAAGCATAAATAAGATCTTCGAAACGCATCCTGTGACAACACAACCACCGTCTTCGCCGGTAATAAAACTACAGAAGCATAATTTTTTTTTAGAGCAAACTCTTTTTAAATACATTTTAATAAAAGATAGAAATTTTTTGCATTTTTTTATAAGAGTATAAATTTTCTATACTAAAATTACTTAAAAGATTAAAATACCCTTATTTTACATAAAGAAATAAGAGAAAGACAAAAAAATAAAAAATCCTTTCATTTTCTATCGGTCCCCCCACTACCCCACACCCCGCACATCACTTTCTCTCTCTCCCTCTCTCTCCCTCTCAACCCTCGACGGCAACCCACACACGACGGCACACACCCACACAAACATACGCCGGCAATGAGTGACCAATTCGACCACCATAGGGAGTCGACATCTACCTCCGGCGAGGAGGAAGTACGACTCGTCGACAACGAACCACCGGTTAGTGCTAAAATTCTACACGAAACTGAATTTTGGGTTTGCAAAATATATGCTTCTAAGTGTGTGTTTATGTTCGATTTATTGAATATGAGAACAATGTACTTGATTTTATGAGCATTAGAAGTGTTATATCTAAGATTTGTTGATAAAAAATGGGTTTGAAGATGGAAAACGGGCTGCCCACGGTGGGTGTTTATGTACCCACAATGGCACCCATCGTAGGAAGCCCCATCGTGGGCACACCGTCGTTGGCACCCCGTCGTGGGCATCCCGTTGTGGGCAGCCCCGTCGTGGGTTGCCCCATCGTGGGTGTCCAGGACTGTTTTATAGGCTTTGAATTTTGTGATTTTGTTGGTTTGAGCGATCGAACTTCTTTCCTTATAGTTTATGTGTTTATATTGCAGCCCGGTTGTGATTGGATGAGACCTGGATTGCGTCATCATAACAAATTAATAAACATATATTGTCGTGAGATCCTATTTAAAGAAATACCGAAGGTATTTTGGCACTTCACGCACAATCCACGACGGTATCAAGAAGTGTATGATGAATTTACGGCGGGAATTGTTGGCCGTTTCATTAAACATAAGAGGCTTGGAAGTACAAACAGTGTCCTGCATCACTTATTGACCCGTCAGTTGAGTGGTAGTGAGATCCCTGCGAATGAGACGTGGTTCCAAATTTCCGGAAGAACCCTCCGCTTCAGCACGCAACTTTGCGTGCATTACTGGATTGAATTTCGGAAGGAAAAATTTCGACCCAAATGCGAGACATCTTCTCCGGCCTGACAGTCTTTTCCATAGAGTATTCAAAGGCCGCAAAACTAAAGTCATAGAAATGCATAATATGTTTAAAGATTTAGAGTTGGGAGACAACCTCGAAGACTATATGAAGGTAGCTAAGCTCTTACTTTATTACCAATTTCTCCTGTGTCGGGACCATAATATAGATGTCGAGGAATGGGCATGGGCATTAGTTGAGGATCCGGAAAGTTTGGAACAATTTCCGTGGGGTGATTACACATATCAGGCATTGACTTACTACATCAACAACACTGCCAAGAATCTCAACCAATGTGACATTGGAACTTATCATTTTTATGGACCGATTTGGGTTTTACAAATTTGGTCTTACGAGTGTATTCCACTGTTGGGACGGAATTGTGAACCCGATCAGCCACCGTTAGAGTTCCTCGATGTTTTATGTGGACTACGAGATGTCTTAAAGCAGATTTCAGCACCTTCTTCGAGAGAGAGGTAGGTGCCTTGCCTTTATTTTTATAATATTTTATCATTTATATTACATGTTTAATTTGTGATCTAATAATAATTTTACATAACTTGTTTGGTGGGAAAGATAATTAAATCGACCCCATCGGCACAGAATATCCCAAAACGACGCCGACAGAGCACCCCACCACCACCACCAGTAAATACAGCTAAGACAGCAGAGCCGGTCTATCAAGAGAGTCCCGAAGACAGAGTGCGTTGTGTCCACGGACGTCCTTGTCCTGACCACATGAAGGACGACGCAGACGACTACTTCGATAGCCGGCTGAGGGCGGTCTTGATGGACGAGTTTGACAAGGGCTTCTTTGCTACCTTTTCCCGGAAGCTCTTTGCTCAGGTGAAAGAGTATTTTGGTCCGAGACACAGACGATCTAGGAGCCCTCCACAGCAGTCTGTTGGGAGCCACAGGAGGAGCCTTGAGCCACACCGTGACTCTGCAGAGGTTTCTAGCACACACCAGAGGTTTCCGGACCCGCCTCGTCACTCTGCAGCTGCATCTCTATAGGGACAGCACAGTCGGGACAGTCACCACTCTCCTCACATCCCTGAGCGTACCGAGCAGCCGATGCACCACCTGTTAGGGCAGTCCTTTGACCTTATACCCCACCAAAGCGAGCCACCTGAGCAGTCGTGGGGGTATCAGCCTACCCACCAGCAGCAACACTGCATCGGTACGACCCTCCTACGTGGCAGCCTCCGATGTTTCGACCTCCTATCTGGAAGCAGCAGACACTTTTTTCCTACTGCTAAGTTCACCCCACATGAGCAGCAAATTTCCTACCAGCCTGAGTACCAGCAGGAGCAGCCGTTTTTTCCTACTGCCGAGTTCACCCCACATGAGCAGCAAATTCCCTAACAGCTTGAGTACCAGCAGCAGGAGCAGCCGTTTTTTCCTACTGTGAAAGACACCACACACGAGCAGCCCAGACGGCAAGTTTCACCTGTTAATATTGAGTGGTCGTCATCCTCTGACGAGGAGTCTGCTGAGCAAGATTACGAATTGGCGGAGCAAGAGGGCTTGCAAGGTCGTCGTAAGACGAGACTGTCTGCCGCCATGCAGTCGCCTTATTTTGCCATGACTCAAAAGGCCGTGAAGAGGTTGAAGCGTATGTACAAGAAGCATAGAAAATCAAGAGAGGATGCTATAATCACAATTAAGGTGATTGACCACGTTGTTGTGCAATCTGTTTTTTTATCGTCTGGAGGATTCTCGACAAATGATGTGGGCAGAGGTACAATTCTATCTTAAATTACAATAATTCAAACTTATTTGTATATTATAACTAACAAAATTAAATAACATTGCAGGAGATAGAGTATGTGAGACAACCACCGTTATAGTCGGCACTGGCTTCTATGTAAGTATTTCTTTTCAATTTATGTAAATCTTGATTTTTTGATTATATTAATATTCTTTTTGATTTATGAAATTTTTTGTTGTATTACTAGAATTCTTTGCGAAATGAGTGGGATAGGTTGTACCCTATTGATGTTAATGGTCAAAGAAAGAAAATTCCTCCAGGGCTTAGACTACATACTAATTGGCGCGTACCTGATGGTCTTATACAAATGGTTGATGACACAGAAAGTGAATTAGCAACGGCTTGGTGGCAAGCTAACCATGTAAGTTATTATATTTTAAAATAATTTCTTATTTGTAGTTTACTATAATTTTTTTTTTTTAATATAGTTAAATTGTTCCTTGTCGTGTACAGGTTATAACAGTGTGCAATGTTGGGAGGAATCATTGGGTCACGATACGCATTTATCTGAATGATTGGACTGTCGAGCTGTATGACTCGACCATGATCCATCACAGGGACACGAACGTGCGCGAGGAGCAATTACAATGTGTGACCGATCTCTTACCTCGATTGTTGCTCGCATCAGGTTACTGGGAGCAAAATTCTTACAGGCAAAGGCTCAAAACCCCTCCGTTCCTTATTAAGATGTCTGAGGAGGAGCAATTCATCCAGACCGACGGGACAAATTGTGGCCCATACTCTCTTATGTATGTTGATCGTCTCATCAATTTAACATCGACACATCGTAATGTGTCAATTGATGATAAATACATTGAGAAGTATAGGTTATTTGTTGCAACTAGAATATTTCGGTTAGGAGTAGAGGGTTCGTTGTGGGAGAAAAGGCTACTAAATTCTAACTTTTGTAAATATTTGAACTTATTTGAACTTGCTTGTTTAAGATGTGAGAATGATGTTGAAAATAGCAGGTGAAAAAAGACTCTCTGGACACCCACGATGGCCAAACCCACGATGGGTGCCCACGATGGCAGCCCACTATGGTGGCCATCGTGAGCAGCCCACGATGGTAGCCATCGTGGGCACGGTGGTGAGTAGCCATCGTGGGCACAAGAACAAGTGTGAATTTCATTTTTTTTTCGATTCCTTCTTCGATTTTGTTGTTTAGTGCTTCTATAACTGCTTATTTTGTTGTTAGCCCCTTAGACGGCTCCGTGTCATGGTGCGAGCCATCACAGCACCATGACACGGGCGGCGTCGGGTTTGAGAACTCGACGGGAGTTTGGGATGATGGCATGTCCGAATGGATCGGATGAGTGAAGTTTACTCGGCCAAGGGGGTATGGAAAACACTTTAGCAAGAGTAGATTTTGGGTTTCTGGAGTTTGGCTAGGACAGGTGTCGAGACGGGTTCAGCCAGCGACGGGTGTCGGGAGAGTTCGGAACATGTTTTGAGCTGAGGCTTGGAAATGGTCCTATTTTGGGAGGTTTACGTGGTGGCAAAAGATGGCTTGGGAAAATCTCAAAGATGGGGCATTTGGCACGAGAAGAACTCATTTGAGCTAGTCCGGGCTGCCCAAGGAAAACTTGTTGTTCCACAGCCCTTTCAGTGTTTAGTGATGCCACCAGGGGTTTTGCTCTTTTAGCATATATAAGGGGGCATGTGAAAGATGGTGTGGCCGGATTAGGGCGAGGGCTAGATGCGTGGGCAAGGTTTGTAGGCTTAGTGCTATGCTAGCACGAGCGAAAGATGGTGATTCCTAGTCGGGCACGAGCTATGCGTGTTCGATGTGTCGGGTGATCGATGTGTGGGTCGGACGAGGGCTGAGGCGAATCGGAACTCGAGGACGTGCGTGATGACTTAATGCAAAACGAGTGGAGCTTAGTGTTCGGAGTTCTAGCTCGGATGCATGCAAGGATGGCACGGAGTTGGTCGATGTTGCAAAGGCGAGGGTCGGTAGCACGAGACGGATGATGACACGAGGATTTTGGACAGACCTCGGTGCCGGGGATCGGCACACATCGGCACAAGTGATGCGCACTTGGCCAAGTCCAAAGGTTGCGAGGAAACAAAGGCGTGGGAAATTGTGGCCAAGGGGATTCGATGGCTGGCTGGTTCGAGAAAGTGGTGAGGAGCAGTTGCATAGTGCCAATTGTTCGCGCCCTGATTGGCCGATCTAGCTAGTGGCGCCCATAACTACCCGGCGGTTACTTGCTGACTTAGTGGATGGTTATTCCTAGTGAAGGGGGATTGTTCTTCACGTTATAGGCTGATTTCGAAGGCAATGAGCCGGACAGAAAATGTGTGCGAGCTTGAGAGCAGTCCCTTGTATTGATTTGTGGTGAATTAATAAAAGGTTGGGTGAGTTGCCCGTAAATGCGTGTATTGCTTTCGTTGTTCATGATTGCTTGATTCCACTGCGTGTGAACTTTGATTCATGCACAATTCATGAGCCTCATACACCTGAGTGCCAAAAGAGTGTCGGTGAGGGAGAGGGCTGGTCGGGTTGCGGTAATCCGGCGCCATCACAAGGCAAAAAGTTATAGTCCATGAAAACCTTGTGACAATTTGGTATCAAAGCCAGTTTGGGCTCTGGTGCTCGAGTTTTGCTGCTGCGTTTTGGAGTTTGGTGGCTCTAGTTCATGGGTTTTGAGTCAGAGTGGTTCCGAATTGTTGCAATCATTGCTGCGAAGATGGTAGGTGCGAGGGAATTTTCTGCTCTCGAAGAGAGGGTGCTGAAGTTGGAAGGGTTGCTTTGGACAGCCCCCGAGGTCTCAATATCGTCGGGTGTTGAGCCCGTCTTTGATTGCATCGATGCGATCAAGGCATCGGTTGAAGAGTTGCAAAAGTCAGTGGAAGGAACTCCATCATTTGTGGAGAGTCGGATCGTGTCGTGCGAGGAAGAAGTGCAGACCTTGACGGCAGCGGTTGACATGAAAATTGAGGAGTTGTTGGATGATTTGTGCTTCGTAAAGCATGCGCTCAGATTTGTTGAGCAAGGCCGGTTGGTGTTGAAGGTTCGTGTCCCGGAGCATAAACCATTTGAGGGTGCCCGTAGTTCGAAGGAGTTGAAAAATTTTCTGTGGGACATGGAGACTTATTTCAAGATGTCTCATGTGCCCGACAATGAGAAGGTGTCGGTCACTAGCATGTACTTGACGGGTGATGCGAAGCTTTGGTGGCATTCAAGGCCAAGTGTTGATGCTGGTGGAAATCAGACGGAGACTTTGATGTGGGAGGCGTTGAAGCGTGAGTTGAAGGATCAGTTCCTTCCGGGAAATTCCTCATGGCTGGCGAGGGATGCATTGAGAAAGTTGAGGCATACTGAATCTGTTCGTGCGTATGTGAAGGAGTTCAATTCGTTGATGCTCGACGTGAAGGATATGTCCGAGTCGGACAAGCTGTTTAATTTCATGGCTGGGTTGCAACCTTGGGCACAAACTGAGTTGAGGCATCAAGGTGTCAAGGATTTGCAGGCTGTCGTTGCTGCTGCTGAGGGATTGGTGGATTTCAGGCCGGTTGGTCCCAACGAGTCCGAGAAGAGGAAGAAGGATTCGAGGAAAGGGAAGGAGAAAGAGAAACAGGTTGGCGAGGAATTGGCCAATGAGGCAGGGAAGGAGAAGAAGAAATGTGGGTGTTTCATTTGCAACGATATGGGACATCGGATGAGGGATTGTCCTCAAAGGTTGAATGCACTTATTGCCGAGGAGGATCGAGAGAGCGAGTCCGACGGGTGTGCGAGGATGGGTTCGATGCAGTTTGTGTCCGCAATGAGAGTTGAGGAGGTCGAAGGAAGAGATGACGGTAAGTGCGATATGCGAGGTCCGTCCATAATTCGGTTCGGTAGTTTTTCTGATGAGGAGCTCGTGGTGAGAGGTTTTATCCCAGCGACAACAAGGGCGTTGTCAGGATTGGGTGGGGGAGGTTTGTTAGCTCCTTAGACGGCTCCGTGTCATGGTGCGAGCCATCTCAGCACCATGACACGGGCGACGTCAGGTTTGAGAACTCGACGGGAGTTTGGGATGATGGCATGTCCGAATGGGTCGGATGAGTGAAGTTTACTCGGCCAAGGGGGTATGGGAAACACTTTGGCACGAGTGGATTTTTAGTTTCTGGAGTTTGGCTCGGACGGGTGTCGAGACGGGTTTAGCCGGCGACGGGTGTTGGGAGAGTTCGGAACGTGTTTTGAGCTGAGGCTTGGAAATGGTCCTATTTTGGGAGGTTTACGTGGTGGCAAAAGATGGCTCGGGGAAATCTCAAAGATGGGGCATTTGGCATGAGGAGAACTCATTTGAGCTAGTCCAGGCTGCCAAAGGAAAACTTGTTGTTCCATAGCCCTTTCAGTGTTTAGTGCTGCCACCAGGGGTTTTGCTCTTTTAGCATATATAAGGGGGCATGTGAAAGATGGTGTGGCCGGATTAGGGCGAGGGCTAGATGCGTGGGCAAGGTTTGTGGGCTTGGTGCTATGCTAGCACGAGCGAAAGATGGTGATTCCTAGTCAGGCACGAACTATGCGTGTTCGATGTGTCGGGTAATCGATGTGCGGGTCGGACGAGGGCTGAGGCGAGTCGAAACTCGGGGACGTGCGTGATGACTTGATGCAAGATGAGTGGAGCTTAGTGTTGGGAGTTCTAGCTCGGATGCATGCAAGGATGGCACGGAGTTGGTCGATGATGCAAAGGCGAGGGTCGGTAGCACGAGATGGATCATGACACGAGGATTGTGGGCAGACCTCGGTGCCACGGGTCGACACACGTCGGCACAAGTGATGCGCACTTGGCCAAGTCCAAAGGTTGTGAGGAAACAAAGGCGTGGGAAATTGTGGCCAAGGGGATTCGATGGCTGGGTGGTTCGAGAAAGTGGCGAGGAGCAGTTGCATGGTGCCAACTGTCCGCGCCCTGATTGGCCGATCGAGTTAGTAGCGCCCATAACTACCCGGCGGTTACTTGCTGACTTAGTGGACAGTTATTCCTAGTGAAGGGGGATTGTCCTTCACGTTTATAGGCTGATTTCGAAGGCAATGAGCCGGATAGAAAATGTGTGCGAGCTTGAGAGCAGTCCCTTGTATTGATTTGTGGTGAATTAATAAAAGGTTGGGTGAGTTGCCCGTAAATGCGTGTGTTGCTTTCGTTGTTCATGATTGCTTGATTTCGCTGCGTGTGATCTTTGATTTGTGCACAATTCGTGAGCCTCATACACTTGAGTGCCAAAAGAGTGTCGGTGAGGGAGAGGGCTGGTCGGGTTGCGGTAATCCGGCGCCATCACAAGGCGAAAAATTATAGTCCACGAAAACCTTGTGACAGCTGCCATCGTGGGTATCCAGGAAGTCATGTTTTTTCACCTGTTATTTTCAACCCATTCAAGTATACTCACTCACATCTTAAACAAGTTCAAATAACATATAAAATAAGTTCAATTATTAACAAAAATGAGAATTTAGTTATTCTTTCTCTCCCAATACAAATCATAAATTCATCTTAAACAAAAAAGAAAAAAACATATTTGCATTTCACGATAGGGACATTTCCTCGCATCATGATCATCAAGACGACAAATGCTACACTTTTTCTTCCGCCGACGCCTTTGCCTTACCTGTTCTCCTTCGGCATCTTCTGTATCTTCAGGGGGGTTATTCAAGTCAACACCACTGAACGGGATGGATGATGTGCAAGTCTTTTTGTTGTGGCCCCTTCCATGACACCTACCGCATACTTGGGGACGTCTTACCAAATTTTCTACTGCGGATCGTGCACGACTATCTTTTGGCCGCCCAGCCTGACGGAGATCTCCGCAAGCTGGGAGAGGTACGTCAGGCTGGGCGGCCAAAAGATAGTCGTGCACGATCCGCAGTAGAAAATTTGGTAAGACGTCCCCAAGTATGCGGTAGGTGTCATGGAAGGGGCCACAACAAAAAGACTTGCACATCATCCATCCCGTTCAGTGGTGTTGACTTGAATAACCCCCCTGAAGATACAGAAGATGCCGAAGGAGAACAGGTAAGGCAAAGGCGTCGGCGGAAGAAAAAGTGTAGCATTTGTCGTCTTGATGATCATGATGCGAGGAAATGTCCCTATCGTGAAATGCAAATATGTTTTTTTCTTTTTTTGTTTAAGATGAATTTATGATTTGTATTGGGAGAGAAAGAATAACTAAATTCTCATTTTTGTTAATAATTGAACTTATTTTATATGTTATTTGAACTTGTTAAGATGTGAAGTGAGTATACTTGAATGGGTTGAAAATAACAGGTGAAAAAACATGACTTCCTGGATACCCACGATGGCAGCTGCACAAGGTTTTCGTGGACTATAATTTTTCGCCTTGTGATGGCGCCGGATTACGCAACCCGACCAGCCCTCTCCCTCACCGACACTCTTTTGGCACTCAAGTGTATGAGGCTCACGAATTGTGCACAAATCAAAGATCACACGCAGCGAAATCAAGCAATCATGAACAACGAAAGCAACACACGCATTTACGGGCAACTCACCCAACCTTTTATTAATTCACCACAAATCAATACAAGGGGACTGCTCTCAAGCTCGCACACATTTTCTATCCGGCTCATGCCTTCGAAATCAGCCTATAAACGTGAAAGGACAATCCCCCTTCACTAGGAATAACTGTCCACTAACGTCAGCAAGTAACCGCCGGGTAGTTATGGGCGCTACTAACTCGATCGGCCAATCAGGGCGCGGACAGTTGGCACCATGCAACTGCTCCTCGCCACTTTCTCGAACCACCCAGCCATCGAATCCCCTTGGCCACAATTTCCCACGCCTTTGTTTCCTCACAACCTTTGGACTTGGCCAAGTGCGCATCACTTGTGCCGACGTGTGTCGACCCGTGGCACCGAGGTCTGCCCACAATCCTCGTGTCATGATCCATCTCGTGCTACCGACCCTCGCCTTTGCATCATCGACCAACTCCGTGCCATCCTTGCATGCATCCGAGCTAGAACTCCCAACACTAAGCTCCACTCATCTTGCATCAAGTCATCACGCACGTCCCCGAGTTTCGACTCGCCTCAGCCCTCGTCCGACCCGCACATCGATTACCCGACACATCGAACACGCATAGTTCGTGCCTGACTAGGAATCACCATCTTTCGCTCGTGCTAGCATAGCACCAAGCCCACAAACCTTGCCCACGCATCTAGCCCTCGCCCTAATCCGGCCACACCATCTTTCACATGCCCCCTTATATATGCTAAAAGAGCAAAACCCCTGGTGGCAGCACTAAACACTGAAAGGGCTATGGAACAACAAGTTTTCCTTTGGCAGCCTGGACTAGCTCAAATGAGTTCTCCTCATGCCAAATGCCCCATCTTTGAGATTTCCCCGAGCCATCTTTTGCCACCACGTAAACCTCCCAAAATAGGACCATTTCCAAGCCTCAGCTCAAAACACGTTCCGAACTCTCCCAACACCCGTCGCCGGCTAACCCGTCTCGACACCGTCCGAGCCAAACTCCAGAACTAAAATCCACTCGTGCCAAAGTGTTCCATACCCCTTGGCCTGAGTAAACTTCACTCATCCGACCCCATTCGGAACATGCCATTCATCCCAAACTCCCGTCTGAGTTCTCAAACCTGACGTCGCCCGTGTCATGGTGCTGAGATGGCTCGCACCATGACACGGAGCCGTCTAAGGAGCTAACAAACCTCCCCCACCCAATCCTGACAACGCCCTTGTTGTCGGCTGGATAAACTCTCTCACCACGAGCTCCTCATCAGAAAAACTACCGAACCGAATTATGGACGGACCTCGCATATCGCACTTACCGTCATCTCTTCCTTCGACCTCCTCAACTCTCATTGCGGACACAAACTGCATCGAACCCATCCTCGCACACCCGTCGGACTCGCTCTCTCGATCCTCCTCGGCAATAAGTGCATTCAACCTTTGAGGACAATCCCTCATCCGATGTCCCATATCGTTGCAAATGAAACACCCACATTTCTTCTTCTCCTTCCCTGCCTCATTGGCCAATTCCTCGCCAACCTGTTTCTCTTTCTCCTTCCCTTTCCTCGAATCCTTCTTCCTCTTCTCGGACTCGTTGGGACCAACCGGCCTGAAATCCACCAATCCCTCAGCAGCAGCAACGACAGCCTGCAAATCCTTGACACCTTGATGCCTCAACTCAGTTTGTGCCCAAGGTTGCAACCCAGCCATGAAATTAAACAGCTTGTCCGACTCGGACATATCCTTCACGTCGAGCATCAACGAATTGAACTCCTTCACATACGCACGAACAGATTCAGTATGCCTCAACTTTCTCAATGCATCCCTCGCCAGCCATGAGGAATTTCCCGGAAGGAACTGATCCTTCAACTCACGCTTCAACGCCTCCCACATCAAAGTCTCCGTCTGATTTCCACCAGCATCAACACTTGGCCTTGAATGCCACCAAAGCTTCGCATCACCCGTCAAGTACATGCTAGTGACCGACACCTTCTCATTGTCGGGCACATGAGACATCTTGAAATAAGTCTCCATGTCCCACAGAAAATTTTTCAACTCCTTCGAACTACGGGCACCCTCAAATGGTTTATGCTCCGGGACACGAACCTTCAACACCAACCGGCCTTGCTCAACAAATCTGAGCGCATGCTTTACGAAGCACAAATCATCCAACAACTCCTCAATTTTCATGTCAACCGCTGCCGTCAAGGTCTGCACTTCTTCCTCGCACGACACGATCCGACTCTCCACAAATGATGGAGTTCCTTCCACTGACTTTTGCAACTCTTCAACCGATGCCTTGATCGCATCGATGCAATCAAAGACGGGCTCAACACCCGACGATATTGAGACCTCGGGGGCTGTCCAAAGCAACCCTTCCAACTTCAGCACCCTCTCTTCGAGAGCAGAAAATTCCCTCGCACCTACCATCTTCGCAGCAATGATTGCAACAATTCGGAACCACTCTGACTCAAAACCCATGAACTAGAGCCACCAAACTCCAAAACGCAGCAGCAAAACTCGAGCACCAGAGCCCAAACTGGCTTTGATACCAAATTGTCACAAGGTTTTCATGGACTATAACTTTTTGCCTTGTGATGGCGCCGGATTACCGCAACCCGACCAGCCCTCTCCCTCACCGACACTCTTTTGGCACTCAGGTGTATGAGGCTCATGAATTGTGCATGAATCAAAGTTCACACGCAGTGGAATCAAGCAATCATGAACAACGAAAGCAATACACGCATTTACGGGCAACTCACCCAACCTTTTATTAATTCACCACAAATCAATACAAGGGACTGCTCTCAAGCTCGCACACATTTTCTGTCCGGCTCATTGCCTTCGAAATCAGCCTATAACGTGAAGAACAATCCCCCTTCACTAGGAATAACCATCCACTAAGTCAGCAAGTAACCGCCGGGTAGTTATGGGCGCCACTAGCTAGATCGGCCAATCAGGGCGCGAACAATTGGCACTATGCAACTGCTCCTCACCACTTTCTCGAACCAGCCAGCCATCGAATCCCCTTGGCCACAATTTCCCACGCCTTTGTTTCCTCGCAACCTTTGGACTTGGCCAAGTGCGCATCACTTGTGCCGATGTGTGCCGATCCCCGGCACCGAGGTCTGTCCAAAATCCTCGTGTCATCATCCGTCTCGTGCTACCGACCCTCGCCTTTGCAACATCGACCAACTCCGTGCCATCCTTGCATGCATCCGAGCTAGAACTCCGAACACTAAGCTCCACTCGTTTTGCATTAAGTCATCACGCACGTCCTCGAGTTCCGATTCGCCTCAGCCCTCGTCCGACCCACACATCGATCACCCGACACATCGAACACGCATAGCTCGTGCCCGACTAGGAATCACCATCTTTCGCTCGTGCTAGCATAGCACTAAGCCTACAAACCTTGCCCACGCATCTAGCCCTCGCCCTAATCCGGCCACACCATCTTTCACATGCCCCCTTATATATGCTAAAAGAGCAAAACCCCTGGTGGCATCACTAAACACTGAAAGGGCTGTGGAACAACAAGTTTTCCTTGGGCAGCCCGGACTAGCTCAAATGAGTTCTTCTCGTGCCAAATGCCCCATCTTTGAGATTTTCCCAAGCCATCTTTTGCCACCACGTAAACCTCCCAAAATAGGACCATTTCCAAGCCTCAGCTCAAAACATGTTCCGAACTCTCCCGACACCCGTCGCTGGCTGAACCCGTCTCGACACCTGTCCTAGCCAAACTCCAGAAACCCAAAATCTACTCTTGCTAAAGTGTTTTCCATACCCCCTTGGCCGAGTAAACTTCACTCATCCGATCCATTCGGACATGCCATCATCCCAAACTCCCGTCGAGTTCTCAAACCCGACGCCGCCCGTGTCATGGTGCTGTGATGGCTCGCACCATGACACGGAGCCGTCTAAGGGGCTAACAACAAAATAAGCAGTTATAGAAGCACTAAACAACAAAATCGAAGAAGGAATCGAAAAAAAAATGAAATTCACACTTGTTCTTGTGCCCACGATGGCTACTCACCACCGTGCCCACGATGGCTACCATCGTGGGCTGCTCACGATGGCCACCATAGTGGGCTGCCATCGTGGGCACCCATCGTGGGTTTGGCCATCGTGGGTGTCCAGAGAGTCTTTTTTCACCTGCTATTTTCAACATCATTCTCACATCTTAAACAAGCAAGTTCAAATAAGTTCAAATATTTACAAAAGTTAGAATTTAGTAGCCTTTTCTCCCACAACGAACCCTCTACTCCTAACCGAAATATTCTAGTTGCAACAAATAACCTATACTTCTCAATGTATTTATCATCAATTGACACATTACGATGTGTCGATGTTAAATTGATGAGACGATCAACATACATAAGAGAGTATGGGCCACAATTTGTCCCGTCGGTCTGGATGAATTGCTCCTCCTCAGACATCTTAATAAGGAACGGAGGGGTTTTGAGCCTTTGCCTGTAAGAATTTTGCTCCCAGTAACCTGATGCGAGCAACAATCGAGGTAAGAGATCGGTCACACATTGTAATTGCTCCTCGCGCACGTTCGTGTCCCTGTGATGGATCATGGTCGAGTCATACAGCTCGACAGTCCAATCATTCAGATAAATGCGTATCGTGACCCAATGATTCCTCCCAACATTGCACACTGTTATAACCTGTACACGACAAGGAACAATTTAACTATATTAAAAAAAAAAAATTATAGTAAACTACAAATAAGAAATTATTTTAAAATATAATAACTTACATGGTTAGCTTGCCACCAAGCCGTTGCTAATTCACTTTCTGTGTCATCAACCATTTGTATAAGACCATCAGGTACGCGCCAATTAGTATGTAGTCTAAGCCCTGGAGGAATTTTCTTTCTTTGACCATTAACATCAATAGGGTACAACCTATCCCACTCATTTCGCAAAGAATTCTAGTAATACAACAAAAAATTTCATAAATCAAAAAGAATATTAATATAATCAAAAAATCAAGATTTACATAAATTGAAAAGAAATACTTACATAGAAGCCAGTGCCGACTATAACGGTGGTTGTCTCACATACTCTATCTCCTGCAATGTTATTTAATTTTGTTAGTTATAATATACAAATAAGTTTGAATTATTGTAATTTAAGATAGAATTGTACCTCTGCCCACATCATTTGTCGAGAATCCTCCAGACGATAAAAAAACAGATTGCACAACAACGTGGTCAATCACCTTAATTGTGATTATAGCATCCTCTCTTGATTTTCTATGCTTCTTGTACATACGCTTCAACCTCTTCACGGCCTTTTGAGTCATGGCAAAATAAGGCGACTGCATGGCGGCAGACAGTCTCGTCTTACGACGACCTTGCAAGCCCTCTTGCTCCGCCAATTCGTAATCTTGCTCAGCAGACTCCTCGTCAGAGGATGACGACCACTCAATATTAACAGGTGAAACTTGCCGTCTGGGCTGCTCGTGTGTGGTGTCTTTCACAGTAGGAAAAAACGGCTGCTCCTGCTGCTGGTACTCAAGCTGTTAGGGAATTTGCTGCTCATGTGGGGTGAACTCGGCAGTAGGAAAAAACGGCTGCTCCTGCTGGTACTCAGGCTGGTAGGAAATTTGCTGCTCATGTGGGGTGAACTTAGCAGTAGGAAAAAAGTGTCTGCTGCTTCCAGATAGGAGGTCGAAACATCGGAGGCTGCCACGTAGGAGGGTCGTACCGATGCAGTGTTGCTGCTGGTGGGTAGGCTGATACCCCCACGACTGCTCAGGTGGCTCGCTTTGGTGGGGTATAAGGTCAAAGGACTGCCCTAACAGGTGGTGCATCGGCTGCTCGGTACGCTCAGGGATGTGAGGAGAGTGGTGACTGTCCCGACTGTGCTGTCCCTATAGAGATGCAGCTGCAGAGTGACGAGGCGGGTCCGGAAACCTCTGGTGTGTGCTAGAAACCTCTGCAGAGTCACGGTGTGGCTCAAGGCTCCTCCTGTGGCTCCCAACAGACTGCTGTGGAGGGCTCCTAGATCGTCTGTGTCTCGGACCAAAATACTCTTTCACCTGAGCAAAGAGCTTCCGGGAAAAGGTAGCAAAGAAGCCCTTGTCAAACTCGTCCATCAAGACCGCCCTCAGCCGGCTATCGAAGTAGTCGTCTGCGTCGTCCTTCATGTGGTCAGGACAAGGACGTCCGTGGACACAACGCACTCTGTCTTCGGGACTCTCTTGATAGACCGGCTCTGCTGTCTTAGCTGTATTTACTGGTGGTGGTGGTGGGGTGCTCTGTCGGCGTCGTTTTGGGATATTCTGTGCCGATGGGGTCGATTTAATTATCTTTCCCACCAAACAAGTTATGTAAAATTATTATTAGATCACAAATTAAACATGTAATATAAATGATAAAATATTATAAAAATAAAGGCAAGGCACCTACCTCTCTCTCGAAGAAGGTGCTGAAATCTGCTTTAAGACATCTCGTAGTCCACATAAAACATCGAGGAACTCTAACGGTGGCTGATCGGGTTCACAATTCCGTCCCAACAGTGGAATACACTCGTAAGACCAAATTTGTAAAACCCAAATCGGTCCATAAAAATGATAAGTTCCAATGTCACATTGGTTGAGATTCTTGGCAGTGTTGTTGATGTAGTAAGTCAATGCCTGATATGTGTAATCACCCCACGGAAATTGTTCCAAACTTTCCGGATCCTCAACTAATGCCCATGCCCATTCCTCGACATCTATATTATGGTCCCGACACAGGAGAAATTGGTAATAAAGTAAGAGCTTAGCTACCTTCATATAGTCTTCGAGGTTGTCTCCCAACTCTAAATCTTTAAACATATTATGCATTTCTATGACTTTAGTTTTGCGGCCTTTGAATACTCTATGGAAAAGACTGTCAGGCCGGAGAAGATGTCTCGCATTTGGGTCGAAATTTTTCCTTCCGAAATTCAATCCAGTAATGCACGCAAAGTTGCGTGCTGAAGCGGAGGGTTCTTCCGGAAATTTGGAACCACGTCTCATTCGCAGGGATCTCACTACCACTCAACTGACGGGTCAATAAGTGATGCAGGACACTGTTTGTACTTCCAAGCCTCTTATGTTTAATGAAACGGCCAACAATTCCCGCCGTAAATTCATCATACACTTCTTGATACCGTCGTGGATTGTGCGTGAAGTGCCAAAATACCTTCGGTATTTCTTTAAATAGGATCTCACGACAATATATGTTTATTAATTTGTTATGATGACGCAATCCAGGTCTCATCCAATCACAACCGGGCTGCAATATAAACACATAAACTATAAGGAAAGAAGTTCGATCGCTCAAACCAACAAAATCACAAAATTCAAAGCCTATAAAACAGTCCTGGACACCCACGATGGGGCAACCCACGACGGGGCTGCCCACAACGGGATGCCCACGACGGGGTGCCAACGACGGTGTGCCCACGATGGGGCTTCCTACGATGGGTGCCATTGTGGGTACATAAACACCCACCGTGGGCAGCCCGTTTTCCATCTTCAAACCCATTTTTTATCAACAAATCTTAGATATAACACTTCTAATGCTCATAAAATCAAGTACATTGTTCTCATATTCAATAAATCGAACATAAACACACACTTAGAAGCATATATTTTGCAAACCCAAAATTCAGTTTCGTGTAGAATTTTAGCACTAACCGGTGGTTCGTTGTCGACGAGTCGTACTTCCTCCTCGCCGGAGGTAGATGTCGACTCCCTATGGTGGTCGAATTGGTCACTCATTGCCGGCGTATGTTTGTGTGGGTGTGTGCCGTCGTGTGTGGGTTGCCGTCGAGGGTTGAGAGGGAGAGAGAGGGAGAGAGAGAAAGTGATGTGCGGGGTGTGGGGTAGTGGGGGGACCGATAGAAAATGAAAGGATTTTTTATTTTTTTGTCTTTCTCTTATTTCTTTATGTAAAATAAGGGTATTTTAATCTTTTAAGTAATTTTAGTATAGAAAATTTATACTCTTATAAAAAAATGCAAAAAATTTCTATCTTTTATTAAAATGTATTTAAAAAGAGTTTGCTCTAAAAAAAAATTATGCTTCTGTAGTTTTATTACCGGCGAAGACGGTGGTTGTGTTGTCACAGGATGCGTTTCGAAGATCTTATTTATGCTTTTATAGTTTTATTACCTCGAAAAAAAAATTATGCTTTTATTGGGCCAACCATGTTCCTCCATCTTTTGAATTATTGCGGGTCGGGCAATTGAGAAATTTCATGTCATTAGTCATCTTTATTTTAATATTTAATTAAAAATTAATGTCTCGACTGTTGTCCAATTTTGAGTTATGACCCTAATTAATTTTTGGAATCGAATGACTATTCATGTTTATAATAAAAAAGTTACACAAAATTATTGTATGCGACCTGCCGCACGATTTTAATTTTTTTAGAATATCTTTTATTCTTTGGTTAAAGATCGAACGAGGGGAGCCGAAGGGCTCGGAGCGAGCCATACGATCCAAATTATTACCACTACGATTATTTATATATTAAAATTAGAGCTGAAGACGGAGTAAAAAAAATAAAATCTGAAAAAAATAAAATAAAATAAATCTGAAAAACAAAATACTGTGTTCATCGGGTCGGATCAATCCGGATCCGTCTCATGGGAAGAGACTGGATACATGCAAGTCCTTCTCAAAAAAGTTACTTATGTATCATCGAGCAAGTCAAGTCACACCTACATTTTCAGTTTCACAACAAGATTAATATACTTCTCCTATAATTTATAGGCTATATATCACAGGACAGTGATTTATCCGCTGCCTACAAGTTTCCACATTGTCACAATATAAATAAATAATGTCTGGGACAGTTTTGCGATAATATTGTTGTTAATAATTTTTGTTGTTTGAATAGTTTCTTAGCTGTTGTGGCAACATACATGGTACGGTAACCCCATCGGAGCACGAAGTGGTAATACTATAGTACTAACTTTTATGCATCTTATAGTATAATTCAAATATTTATTTATTTTAAAGAAAATTTAAATAATAATAGTGTTATATTATTTGTGGTTAATGTGCAGTACTTATTTAATCTTGTAGGTTTAGCTTTTGGTTTGGGAACGATGTCGTAAATGCTAACTAATTACTATGGCATGATTCTGCCGGGAATCAAAATTTATTTAGATCTTGCGTGAGTTGTAGGACTTGTTACTTAATTGGTCTTACAAATTTAATCATTAGATATTCAAATAAAAATTGGAGAAACAATGAGAATAAACCTAGCTAAACAAAAATCAATCCCATGCATGCTAACTAATAACTTTATATTGTTTGCATCACTACTAGAAAAATAGATATACGTGACACTACTTAGAAGACGGTTTTTTTTGACTAACCGTCATATATGTGTGTCCTTTTACTTTAAATGACGGTTCTAAAAATATTTGTCATCTATGTGCATGCCTCAATTGATAAAAACTAGCGTGTAATCCGTCGAAAATTGACGGAAAATTATATTTAATAAAATTATTATTTTCTGTGTCTCGTTATTCTTGTTATGTATTTCTTTTCGGATTGTCCTTTATTCTTGTAATGTTTTTCTTTTTTGGAAATAATTAGGAGATGATTAAGGTCCAATTAATTTGTTAAACAAATCACTTAATACTTTTCATCTTACTTTTTCACTTCATTTTTTGTGTCGTTCACTATTCCCCCTTTCTCTCTACCCACTTTATTCCACTTTATTTCACTATTCATTACATCTCTACCCACCTTATTCCACTTATTTTACTATTCACTATCTCTCTACCCACCTTATTTCACTTTTAAAACTCCACTAAACATATCTTCTACTCTTAATTGTTTTCTTCTTAAATCCTGTGCCCAGAAAAAATAGACCAAGTATGGTGGGACGGAGCAAAAGTATATTTAGCTCTCATAGAGATTGTCCCACGTCGATTTTGTATGAAAATTGAGATGAATCATTTTCATTATGAGTTCAACATAAGATTAAAGAAAAAAAATGAACCACCACTTCGCAATCATCCCGTCTACCCCCACGGTTCCGATTTGGAACCAACTCGTTGACCAATCATAGCAGTTAGGGTGCTACAAAGTGAGATAATTATGTTGGCTATATAATAGTCATCTTAGATGACATTGATGGCAAAGTATTTGTCAATCTTAATAATTGGACAAATTATAATTTTTAACCAAATTAAATTTTTAATAAAATAAAATATTTATTTAGCCAATTCAATAATAATTGATCCAGTCAACACAATTTTAATCAAATTCCTTTTATAACTTTTTTGAAGAATCTACCACGATTTCGGGTCGAATTGACCTGTTTTATATTTCATTGTCGTATCTGATATTTTTGTTGTGATAGTATAATAGAGAATGGATGCGAGAAAGAGACTTTCATTTTTCTCTTTTTTCATTAAATTCAAAAAAAGAGGACCATCAGTTGCATATGCTTATAGTTTATATGTTAGTTCCATTCTAAACCTTATCTACCACGATTTCGGGTCGAAATTGACCCGTTTTATATTTCATTGCCGCATCTGATATTTTTGTTAATGGAGAATGGATGCGAGAAAGAAACTTTCATTTTTCTCTTTTTTCATTAAATTCAAAAAACGATGACCATCAGTTGCATATACTTATAGTTTATATGTTAATTCCGTTTTAGACCTTCTTACAACCCTCACAAGAAGTTATGTTCCTTGAAACGAATTATGGTTTATTGTTGTTTTTTATCGAATATGTACACTAAAATTTTAATGAATGAAAATATAAAACTTCGGGAAACCATGATTTTAAAGAATTCATACATCATGATCTTGGGAAGAAATATATAAGATCGTTGAATATGATAAATTAATATTTCTGATTTAATAATCAGCCAAATTAAAATTTTTTAAAAAAGAAAAATCTATTATATGAACAATTAATTAATTGACCAAATTTATTTGTTGGTGCAAAGAATGAGAAAATGTACATTGATTCTAAATATTTATAAACCCACCAATAGGTAAAGTTTCATTTGAAACTATGTGTTTTAGAAGATTTGTATTTAATCTTGTAAGTAGATTGAGGTTCATAAGTGTAAACAGTTAATGATAAATTATGATTATGATAAATATGGATTATTTATGAGTTATGATAAATTATGATTTTGAAGATTTGATCTTGATAAGATTTTATTTCCATATCATATACTCCCTCCGTCCCACCGAATACGGCATGTTTTTCATTTTGGAACGTCCTACTATACTTGGCCTGTTTCCTTTAAAGGAAACAATTAGTTTATATACATGGCACACCATTCCATCTAAATCCCACTAACCTACTCCCACTACACATTCAATCATCCCATCTACAACTTTATTAGCATTATAAAATATTGCATTCACACTACACTAAACACTTTCTTTATACCCAATACCCTTTTTCTTAGTCTCCGTGCCCATATCAACTAGGCCGTATTCGGCGGGACGAAGGGAGTATAATATATAGACTATAAATATGATAATAATGATTTTAAATTCAGAAAATTTAAGAATTTAGATAAATGAGAATAGAGGATTAAGAGAGATGCCACATAGGATTTTTTGAACGCAAGAATCGTTTTCCTTTTAGTAATATAAAGATGACGGAACTACCTAGAACGTCATTTATTGATATATCCAAGCATGATAGTTTAGCATAAAACGTCATAAAGAACCGCTGAAATGGGAAATAAATTATTGAAATAAAAAATAAAAATAAAAAACCCATATATCTGTTGAAAGAGAAAGTCGGTCAATTCTCAAACGCAAAAATCAACAATCCCTCCCTCTCAATTCTCGCTCATCAATCCATAAGAAAAGAAATCATTTTCTCGAATCGAACTTAAGAAGCCCTAATCCCATTCTCGCTTCTCAAATCCTGCAATGATTTGCCGTTTCATCACCACCGCAGCCGCCGCCATGACACCTCCCTCGCATGCCGTCGAGGTGAGGTACCTGCCGTCTATGGCTGTACATGAGTTAAACGGTTCGTGATCTATTCGGAGCTCGGCTCGAAAAATGCTCGTTCGAAATTTGTTCATTTAATAAACGAGCCTAGCTCGAGCCTCAAATCGAGCTCAACAAATTTTTCGAGTCGAGCTCGAGCATACCTTTGTTCGGCTCGAAATGCTCGCGAACACGTTCGAGTTCGATAGTAATTGAGTTAGCTCGCAAACATGTTCGCGAATCACCTAAACGAACATGTTCGCGAACATGTTCACGAATTTTTTAATATATATTGTTTATTTAATATTTTTAATATCAATGTTTAACTTATATATATTTAATAAATTCATAATTTTTAGTTTATCGAGCCGAGCTCAAGCTCGATCCAAATGAATATATAGCGAGCCGAGCTCGAACTGAGCTTGAACTTGATTGTTACCTGTCGAGCCGAGCTCGAGCTCAAAATACAAAATTCGAATACGGTGTAATTTATATGCGAATAACTATATTCAGGTGTACATTATTTATACTTTAAAAAAACAAGGCTAACATTTTTGATCATGGCAAACGGTTACCAGATTAAGGGGGGTGTATTCATTGTAGATTTTCATTGGATTTTAAAGAGTTCTGAACTCTACAGATTTGGAAACTTCATGGATTTTTGTTGGAGTTGATGATGGATTTTGTGTGGAGTTTTCGGTGGACTATAATGGATTTTGCGCGGAGTTATCGCAACTTTCGTTGGAGTTGAACTCCAACATCCCAGCACTCGCTGACGGAGAGCGGTCGCTCGCAGTACCGAACGGTCACTGTGAGCCAGTGAAAACTTGGCGCCACGTCAGTTGGGGTTAATAATACCCATGCCCTAATTCCACCAATCCCTAACCCTACTCTCTTCTATCCCTCTCCGCTCTCACTACTCCATCGCCGCCCCATCTCCGCCGCCGTGCTCCACCGCCGCCTCACTATTTGCCACCCTCCGCTGCCTTTCCGTTCCGCCGCAAACCTCTCATCGTCCTCCACCGGCGTCTCCGATCCATTTCCTGCCGCAGCGTTCGCTGACCTCGAGTGACCGTCCAATCTACCGAGCGCCGACTCAGTGATCGCTTGCAATCATGGTTCGAACAAAGAACCCCGATCAGCCAGAGGAAGACTACACGACGAGGTATGGTTCTCCGTTCCATTTAGAATCTGAAGCTGAGGGAGAGATATTCACTAAGTTAGTTGAGTATGATATTACCCGTCCCCATTATCTAGATTGGGATTTGATTAGGTCTCTAAAAATTGAAGCAAGAGTATTTAGTTATTTGAGGATTTTAGGGCTTGATACTTTTGCTAGACCAACTGTATATGCTTCTACTTATGATGGTTTAACCCTTGAGTTTCTATCTACTATGGCGTGTGACTGCGGATAAGAAGAAGATTAGTGTTAGAATGAAAAACAAAAAATATGTTATAAGCTTACAAAAAATGAAAACTGTTTTTGGATTTCCAACTGGTGGGGAAAGATTGAGACCTGCAGGGTATAATGCTAATGTAGATTGGACTGAGTTGTCTGGGTCTACAAATTGGGATTCTACGGGTATGTCGAATGGGTTTATTACGGACCCGGCATTGACCATTGTCCACAAGTTTATTGCGTATAATATTTCTGGGAAGGAGCAGGCCAACAAGGTCAATACAATCGAGGTCTATCTACTGAGCTGTGCCAAAAATAATACAAAGATGTGTATTTCAAATTTTATTTGGAATGCTATGACTCAGAGTCAGAGTCGTGCTGGAGCTCATGCTTCTTGGGGTGGCATTATTACGGCTTTGGCGCATAATTTAGGTGTTTTGAGTGAAGTAAAGGGCCGCCATAATGATTACCAGGAACTTGAGGGGTATATGATCGATTACAGCGAGCTTGTGCGGTCTCAGATCATTTCTGATGCTTTCACCCTAGTTCCACAGCAAAAAGGCTATGTGTGAAGAAGTACGTGAACAAAGAAATTGCTGAAGGGAGACAAGCACCTGAGGTTCGTACTTTTGAAGTCGGCGGTCCATCCAATGTAGGAGATGAAGGAGCTGAAGAGGAAGAGCCAGTGACCCCCTCACAAGATACAATGTCGGGAGTTGGATACCAATAATTTCTAAATCATTTTGACAATACTTTTGCTTCATTCCGGCAGGACATGAACGATCATAAATAATCTGGACATTCCGAATAGCGCAAGTTGGCATCTTTTGGATGAGCCTATTATAAATAAAGAAAAATTAATTATTAACTAAAAAATGAAACTATTCTATTACTTTATTACAATATTTATACTTAAAAAGCGTACCGCTAAGTAATCTTCCCATACTTCTTCTGGAGCTGTGAACTTCTTAGTAATTGAATCATACACAAAACCGGAGCTAAATTTCATAAGATTTGAATAAGCTGTCCAACGAAGTTTAAACCATTTAAGGCGACTTTGATAATTGCTATAATTCTTATTACACCCAAGTCTTTGATTAAGAGCAGGAAGTATTCTTTCTTCCACCGTTGCTTTGCTAAAAATACCACTATTATCACGCCAACCCCGACGCGCAGCATCAGCCATAAGTTCTAATAACACGTCACTTTGTGTCTTACTCCATGCTGCATAGGATGTCTTTCTTTTGATATCATGTTGTGTATCTGTTGTTGTGAATCCCCATGCTAATATTACTATATTGATACACAAATATATATCTATAATATATTAGTTAATGAAAATATAGTTGACTGGAATAATAGACTAACACAAAACAGCGACCCCCAGCGATCACTCAGAGTCAGCGATCGCTGGCCTCAGCTAAGACAGAATTACATGCACGAGTTCAAACACTCCATACA
>CM055959.1:91227266-91443658 GCA_029490685.1 Schizonepeta tenuifolia
GCATCTGTTCCATCATAGAATACCCGTCCATTTTTGACCCAACCTGTCCGGACCCGACCTGTTTGACCCGGGTTTGACCTGGTCAAACCCCCTTTGATCAGTTTTGTTTTTTTTGTTTTTTAATTTTTCCAGTTTTTTTTTCCATTTTTTTTTTTTGTTGCCGCTTCTTCTATGATCAAGACGCAAGCGAGGGGAGCCGAAGGCCTCGAAGCGAGCCGTAAAAGTCTAAAATGTTGTCAACCGATTATTTTGATTTTAGTAATCGGAGCGAAGACGGAACCGTAAAATCGGAGCCGAAGGCTCCGTCGGGAAAAAAGAAAAATCTGAAAAAAAAATGGGACACGTGAGATCCACACACGGGGCGGGACAGGCACATGGCAGGTCGGGTTGGATCATGTATCCATTTCCACGGTACAGACTTATGTACCGGAGTGTTTCTCTTCCGCCACCATCGACCTTTTGGTTTATATTACAGCATCTATTATTTTATATAGCGAATAAATCGATTGCACTAAGTTTTTGCCTTCATATTTATAATATGGCTATACTGGAAACTATCTCTAGCGAGGAATCCAATATAAGGTCGAAGGCAAGAGTTGGATTGCAAGGATCCTTAGTCAAGGCCTGCTATTGAACTGGTATTGGGAGATCCAGCATAGTCGCGTGTGAAGCCATTCGATAACTCGCTAGAAAGGCAGATCTCCGAAGTGCCAAGGATGATCATAAAGATGAAGGAGCTGAAAGCGAAAGCCAGTCAACCAATCCACCAACTAATAATACAATCAATCAATCGAACTTCAATCATGAGGTAAGAAGCCAACCAGATGAAGATACCTCTGTAGCTCAACCTTCGGTAAAGACTTCTAATTAGCATTTTTGTTAGCTTCCTTGTTTTCTTAGAGAGAAGACTAATTCCATTAACTCTATGCCTACGGGGCTTGAAAAAGCTGCTTTCAAGGTCTCGTCGCTTCCCGTTCGACTTGCATGTGTTAAGCATGCCGCCAGCGTTCATCCTGAGCCAGGATCGAACTCTCGCCTATTTAAGAGTTTAGTTCGAATCAGGCTTGGGATAATGGATAATGGATATACAACGACCACAGATATTTTAAAGTCAGTGACACACTTCTCTGCAGCACCCACTCTTCATTTGTTGAGCATTTTGTCTTATGAAAGAATGTATAGAAAAAGATGATTATAATATTTTTCTAATTATACAATTATTTTTATGACTGTAAATATTGTTAAATTCATGATAATAACACAAGTTTAATTTTTTGTGATTTTGACAGGAGAATGGAAGTATATATATTCTCTATAATATATTTGAGTAATCATTTGTGATTCATGTATATTCTCTATAATATATTTGAGTACTCATTTGAGAGTTGGCCTCCTTTAAGTCTCGATTTTCCCTTCAATATTGCCCGATGATTAATTTTAAAAGACATGAATATACAGAAAATAAAAGTTATTAAATTATTGTAACTTGAATAATGGGGATAATCATATTGAGAAAAAATATTTCGTATCTTTGAAATTGCAGCTAAGATATATTTCTACTTAAATTAGTTATCTAATCATGGTACATTAACATAATTTGGTCATTAAGATTTTTTTTTTCTGTCGAGCTCAATTTTTTTTCTAATTTTATTAATTCTATATATTATTATATAATTATAAATATTATAAATACTTTGAATTAAGTTGTATTTTTCCTCTTCTCCTTAGTGGTTGATACAGTTGTTGAAAAGAGAATTAAGAAAATGCACTTTTAGTTGCAGTACTTTAGACCAATAGTTTTGATTAATCTAATTAACGAATAATAAAAACTGACAACTTATTTGTAATTGATCTTATAGCACGCATTTCACCAAATTTTTTTTATCGTATAAGAGTTCATAATAACTATATTTGGTGTGCCTTGAATAAATCATCGTTAATGTGGGAGCACCTTTGTCTTCAAATTTATACCTTAAATTAATTTTTTTTTATATTTTACTTATTTATGCAAAAGGTGCCCACAAAACTCAATCAATGGGCTAATTCCGATCGGAACTGTGGGGTAGACGGACCGATTCCGATCGGAACCGTCGGGGTAGAAGGGCCGATTCAGAACTGACGATTCAACTTACTTTTTATTTATGTTGAATTCATAATGCATGATATTTTAAGGGCATCTTAATTTTTATAGTTATATTTTTCTAAACCAATATGGGACAAAGAGATATTTGCTATTAAAAGGATCCACCTCCATTCTCATAAAAAATCGACTCGGAACACTCTTTGAAAACCAATTATGCTTGTGGCCCAAATCAATTTTAGACGTTTAGTTGACATCATTTAGCTTTTTAGGAAAAGAAGGAGACGAGAGGAGGTGGGGGTGGTGATCGTAGAAAGAAGAAAGATAGATATATTTTACTTTATTTCTTTATTTAAGTCTTTTTTTTTCTGTCTCATTGAGAAAGGGTGCCACATAAAAGAGAAGAAAATACCAACACAGTCATAGATATCTTAATTTTATATCAAATCTAATTGAGATAATATATTTTTAACGGATCTAGGTGAGTGAATCCTGGCTTCATCATATTAGTTCACTGTAGTCATCTTTTTCATCCTTAGCATCACCGATTCAGTATCATCATCATCAGTTGCAATCAACAACATTCTTATTGACAATTTTCAATAAAGGAAAATGACCCTTAAGCTGAATCTTGTAGCTTTTTAGAGGAGAGATATAAATAGCGAATAATACTATAGGGGTTAAGGACGAGAACAAATAGTTAATTACTTTTTAATTAAATTTGTATTAGATCGTGGTTGATATGACATTTTCGACCTGGAACCGTGGTGGTTGACGGGCCGATTCTAAAAGACGGTTCAACTTTTTTTTAATTATGTTAAATATTTTCACAGTAAAAAAATTCTATCATTAATGTCTAATGGATTTGATAATCTTATTAAATAATAATTTCCCGTCGATTTTTTCTATATCAGAAGAAAATGAGTAGAAAAGCATTTACTTATGAATCGATTTGAACGACTATATATTCAAAATCTTTTCGAGTGGATACATTCTAGGTTCATTATCATCACCATCTGTTGCGATCAACAACTCAGAATGATTAAATTACAAAAGAAACTAATGATTTTGAAAATTTACACCTAAAAAGAAGAACTTATAAAAAATTGGTATAACTACCGAACATATTATGTTTAATAATTTTATTAAATAATTAATTCCCGTTGATTTTCTACGGATTATACGCTACATAAATTAACAATTCAACCACCGATTAAGAACTCTTGGCACCACCACTTTTCTATTTTTTTAATTATTATTTTTTCTCATTTTTGGCTCTCTCTTCCATTGCTTTCCATGCATTCTCGATTTATCAAGTTACAGGTATCTCATCTTCCATTTATTTTATTTTATTTTATTTTTATATTACTTTAATTAATTAGAGTAGTAGCATCAATCTGTGACACATGAACTATGTAACTTCTCATTTAATTTCCATTTTTTTGGTACCAAACATCTTGAAAAGCTACTGATTTCTTCCCAGAAATTGTGAAGTTACAAAATTTTTCTTTGGAGAAGATTTGTCTATTGATTTTTAAGAAGTTTGATTGAGAGGAATTAAAGATTGGTTTGTGGGGGTTGTGGGCTAATTGGTTGAAGCATTGTATTCAGGGTTCAGGGTTAAAAGAAATAGAAAAGTGGTGGCGCTAAGAGTTCTTAATCGCTGGATGAATTGTAGTTTAATTATATAGTACTATTAATTTATTGGTTTATGATTTATTAGGAGATTTGATTTCCATATATTGTAGATTATTTAATAGATTAATTATGAGTTAATTAGGTTGACTCTCATCCCACGTGGCATTGCCACATCATAGGTAGGCATGTTAATGGTGCTCACGTGGGTAGAGAAGCGGAACTGTATAATCTATGGTTAGTTTTTTAAGTTAAATTAACATTAAAATATATCATTTGAAAATGACGGAGGGTTAGCTATGTACTTTTGCTTTTGATATGGACGATTATTCCTTGAATTACGGGATGACTAATTGGGGGATGGGGGGAGTTGATCGTGTTCTATTTCTTTTTTTTTAAACATCTCTCAATTTTTTTTTCCTTCTGTTACAACTAAATCCTCGAGAAACATATAATTTGGGAGGAAATAGCCCAAATTTTTTAAATCATTGCATTTGTGTGGGTTAATACTGCATTGATAAATATATTGTAATGCACTTTCGGTTTCCGAATATACAATACATTTCATTAGATTTTGCTATGAAATCAGTTAAAATAGTTAAGTGGAAAACAAATAAAAAATGCATATGAATGCGTATATAACTTGTCTTCATTACATACAACATTCATATATTAAATTTGTATATTTAGAATTTAATATAAGGAGAAGTGCATTAAAATATTAAAAGCAGCTAATTATAACATACCATGACGTGCATTACGAATGTAACTTTAACTTGTATATTTGTCAAAATGTAATCATTTTATTTATAAAAAGATAATTCATAACAAGAAATGCCTTATAAATTTATAATGTTGAAATAAATACACTAAAACATACGAGTAATGCATTTGAATCACTTAAAAGATTAAAATAAAAATTGCCTAAATATTGGTTTCTATATTTCCTTTTAATGCATATTCGCTTCGAATAATTTTATAGTTTATAACTTTTTTCTTTCTGGTTTAGAAAATTAAATCCTGCATATAAATTATTCAATATTGTTGGACGTGTAGGAATAACATAAGCAAGAGTTTAGGAAGAGTTTTAAATAATATATTTTTAGAAATAAAAATTAAGTTTATGGACTAAAATCTAGGGGTGTATACGAGCCGAGCCGAGCCGAGCCGAACACTGGCAGGCTTGAGCTCGGCTTGTTAGAAAAATTTAAGGCTCGAGCTCGGCTCGAGCTTGATTCGAGCTTTATGTTTCGAGCTCGAGCTCGGCTCGACAGATATCAACCAAGCTCGAGCTCGGTTTGAGCTCGGCTCGCTATATATTCGTTTGGCCCGAGCTCGATCTCGAACGTTCGAGCTCGGCTCGATAATCTAAAAATTATAAATTTATTAATTTATATTGATATTAAAAAGTAATAAAAAAAATATTTATGAAAAGTATTAAAAAATTCGTGGACATGTTCGCGAACATGTTAATTTAGAATATTCGCGAACATGTTCGCGAGCTAGCTCGTTTAGTATCAAATTCAAACGTGTTCGCGAGCCTCACGAGCCGAACATAGGTAAGCTCGAGCTCGACTCGAAACAAATATCGAGCTCAGTTTAAGGCTCGAGCTCGGCTCGTTTAGTAAATGAACGAACTTCGAATGAGCTTTTTTCGAGCCAAACTCCGAATAGCTCGCGAACCGTTTGACTCGTGTACAACCCTACTAAAACCCCACTAAATTCATCTGTTTTATCAAACCCAAATTTGTTAATTCAAATCTTTACTTTCTTACCCTTTCTTATACGAAAAGAGCAGTTATTTATTATCCAACTTTAAATCTTGGCTGTTTATTTTGTAGGAATCAAAGGATGAGAATGCTTCTTATTTCTTAAACTAAAGAAATTTTACATGGGAACTCATCCCTATATATATATACACACACACAGTACAATGCATAATGTAAAAAAATAAAAAGCAGGTCGCCCAGGTCGAACCCGGCCCGTCTAACGTGTGCAACCGTATGTACGCAAGTTTTTGCGAAAAAAATATGATGTATTAATAATATTTGAATTCGAAACTTTTAGTTTCAGCAGTAGCGGAGCCACATACAATTTTGGTGGGACAATTACCCCCCTCAAATTTTTGCAATTATCCTTAATTAGTTAAATCATTAAATAAATCATGCATAAATTTATCAAATTACTTATATTTTGCCCCACCAAAAATTCAAAAAAGTCGGGACAAAGAAATTTGCCCCTCCGATCATTGGGGCCTGGCTCTGCAATTGAGTTTCAACATACCATTCTACCATGGGAAAAGGTGCAAATACCTCCCTAAAGTTGTCAGCTATTCGCAAATAATCCCCTGAACTATGTTTAGGTGCAAAACCCTCCTTCCCTAAGGTTTTTCGGTGCAGAAAACCCCTAGCTGTGCCGAGAAGAATTTTTCGGTTAGCGAAATTCCATTTTTGATTTTTTTTTAATTTTTGTGGGACCCACCTACTCTTCTTTTCAATATTTTAATCTCTCATCTCTATCTCAATGCGCGCGCGCGCGCGCGCACACACACATATATATAGGGAGTGATTCCCATACAAAGAGATTTTAAAGTGAGAATTAGGAATTAATCTCAACCATTGATCTTATCTACATGAAGGGTCAAGATTTAGCTTGGTCAAAGCGGGACAAACCCGGGTCAACCCGTTGACTTTTTTTTTCGATTTTTTTTTAAACTGTCACACAAGATGCACAACTTTACATATTCAGATGCACCAATTCACATATTCGGATGCACAACTAAGTGTATTGAGATGCACAAGATTTTAAGTTTCTTTTTTATGTTTTTTTTTTTCCGTTTTTTTAAGGTTAGGTCATATGCACCACATCATGTATTCATATGCACCACATTATATAATGAGATGCACCACTAAGTGCATTAAGATGCACTAGTTTTGTTTTCATTTTTTTATTTTCGTAAAATATTGTGCATCTAGTTACACTGTGTGGTGCATCTAGTTACGCATTGTGGTGCATCCAATTTTTTTTTCAGTTTTTTTATTTTTTTAATTTTTTACAAATTCGGTGCATCTCACTACATATAGTGGTGTATCCGAATATGTGAAGTGGTGCATCTTGGGTGACTGTTTAAAAAAAATAATTGAAAATCTTGTGCATCTAAATGTACTTAGTGGTGCATCTAGTTATATAGAGTGGTGCATCCGAATATGTGAAGTTGTGCATCTTGGGTGACAGTTAAAAAAAAAAAAATCGAAAAAAAAACTGAAAATCTTGTGCATCTAAATGCACTCAGTGGTGCATCTAGTTATATAGAGTGGTGCATCCGAATATGTGAAGTTGTGCATCTAGGGTGACAATTTATTAAAAAAAAAATCGAAAAAAAAGTCAATGGGTTGACCCGAGTTGACCCGGGTTTGATCCGCTTTGACTTGGCCAAATCTTGACCTTTCATCACCAATAGATCTATGGTGGAGATCTATTCTCATTTCTTATGATAAGATCTATTCTCATATGATTTATTTCATATATATATATATTACTCTCCCACCATTTGACTTTCATTATAGAAGGAAGAGTATGAATAACAGCTCTTGGTTCTGGCGAAAAACTTGCCAGTTCCGGTAGAGTTTTTGTCGGGAAAAGACGTTGATGTTGAATATCGTGGCGTCATTATAAGCTAAATAGAGATAAAACAAGAGATAGAAACGCATGGAAAGAAATCTTGCTTCTTTGTTAGAGATCAAAAGAAGTTGGAGACATTTTTTTAGAATATGAAAGTAGTTAATTAATTTTAATGCATCAACTCTGACTTAATTCTCTATATGAGACTTTGTATGTGTTATGGATAATTCTATTGTATTTCTGCACAACACTTATTAAGACATAAATTTTCTTAAAAAAAAAAAAAACCTTCGAACATGACAGTGATGTGGCTAATGATTCACATTTATGGTAGTTGGGATATCTAGAAATCAATTGGCAGTTAAATACAGATGATAAAAAAATAGAAAAATAGGCAAATCGCCTCCATCTCCTCCTCCATGGCTACTGCCACAGTGTCGTCGTCGCACTTCAATTGATCCATAGCGGCGACAACAATTTGCAATTGATCGGTGGGCTTCTCCTTCTCCTAGTGGTGGGTAACGGTGGCTTCGCCAACTTCTGGGTGGTGGTGGAGGTTGGTGAACTGCTGGTGGCTCCGCCGCTTTGACATTGCTCGTAAGATACTCATAGAATGAATCTAGTGATTAAAGTCGGGAAAAAAATATTGAAATTAATTGTGAAAGAGGGAGAGAGAGAAAGAAGGAGACTATGAGTCCCACAAAAATACAAAATAAAACAAAAATGAAATATTGCTAACGGAAAATTGTTCCCGATGACGGTAAGGAGTTTTCTGCACCCAAAATCTTTAAGGAAGAGGGTTTTTCACCTAAACAAAGTTCAGGTAGTCATGTGCGAATTACTGACAATTTTAAGGGGTATTTACACCTTTTCCCTTCTACCATTGTGCCGTTTGAAATGCATAAAATCAAATTAATTACTAAGACTGAAACTGAAAGATTGGGACCGGGGAGCTAATTTCGCACAGTAGAAGAATAATTTAATCCTGCAAAGCTCGATTTTTTTAAGATACATCCTGCATTAATCTTGATTAAGAATTGTTTTCCAATATTTAAATTGACCTAATCTCTTGGATAAAAATATTATAAGTCAAACTCTGCAGTACAGGGTCATTCACTGATTTTAATTCAAGTACGCAAAAAGTAAAAATAAAGAAGGAAAAAGTATATACTCCTACTTTGGTATTCTTTATTCATATTAATAGGTATTAAATTAGTAAATTATCCAAACAGTTTTGCAATTAGTATTAAAACAATAAAATCCATCGTTTCAGCAATACTTTCTCTCGCTCCAATGATTTTTTTAGTAATTGTGTTCCTTCCTCTCTCCACCATTGAAATCGCGCGCACTCACACACACAAACAGACTATCAATATCATGTGTGTATATATGAATTTACGTGATTGCTTATTGAGTTAGGTTTTCTGTTACCTTTTCCACATTAATACTGCAATTCCATTTCCACGAGCGTACGGCTTCAGCGGTATGTTTTGTTTCTCCAATCAATTGCTAATTCAAGCTACTGCATATGTTGTTTCTGATCATAATATGTTTGGTTTTCAATTGTTGGCTATTTATTTACCAGAGAATGAGATTTTTATGTTAATTAATTCAGATTATAATCAGGTGATATTATGTATCTATCGAATGATTCGGAAGGATGGAGAGGATGGTCTTGTATGGGGCATTTTGATCTCGAATTGTGGTCATTAGGCCTAGGGTTGGTATTGTTTGCAGAGGGTAGGAATTGGAGTATTCTGTGACTGATTATGTGTTATTGAAGCTGTGGAGATGAGAGTCCTTGTGTTTTTGATGGTAAAGCTTTGAATTTTGTGTTGTGGCGGTGAGGTATGGCTGGAATTGAGCAACAATTGCAGCAGAAATCTGAGAGTGTGGCGAGTGATGCTCACTCTGAATTCGAGAGGGGTTTGGAGGAGTTTATGTGCGGGCATTATGACGAATGCATGTCGTTTCCGTCCTGTAGCTCGCCTAGAACGACTACTACTGAGGGCGAGGAGGATGAGGGGGAACAGCTTATGAGAAGGAGGAGGAGGTCGGATCTTGATGGTGATGACTTGGCGGAGCCTTCTGCAGCAAGGAGGCGGCAGTCGAGGATATTGAGCAGGTGGGCTGCCCGCCAGGCGCAAGAGATGATCACCACGATTGAGAGGAGGAATCGTGAGTCGGAGTTGATGGCGCTTGCAGGCTTGCATGCTGTGTCGATGCTTGATTCCTCGTTCTTGAGGGAGTCCCAGTCCCCAACTTCGAGGCATCAGGGGAATGTGGAGAGGCTTAGCACCCGTGCCTCATCTATTTTGCAGATGTGGCGTGAGCTAGAAGATGAGCACGCACTGGGTCGTGCCCGGGAGAGAGCGAGAGTGAGGACGAGATTAAGGCAGCAGAGGAGTGTTGATTCTAACATAAACGTGTCCGTTAATTTGTCAGAGAGCAGGGAGATTGAGAACCACAGTAGCCTGCGGGGCGCTACTGAGAGTGGGAATGATTATGAGTCCTGGTCTCAGGGTCATTTGGGCCCACGAAATCGAAATAGGGACCATAATGTTCCTGATCTAGGAGAAGTTGAGAGGGAGAGGGTGAGGCACATTGTTCGTGGGTGGATGGAGAGTGGTATGGGTGACACGTCCTCTATTGTTGTGCAGAGGGCTGACAGTCCCAGAGCTGAATGGCTGGGGAAACTGAGCGAGAGAGGGTCAGGATAGCAAGGGAGTGGGTGCAAATGACAAGTCAGCAAAGAGGTTCTCGCAGGGGACACAGAGAAGAACAAGATAACAGATCTGGATCTCAAGTTGATCATGCTCGTGAAGGATCTGTCACCAGTCATGAGGTGGTTCAGCCTGAGCATGTTCGCAGGGAGAGGTTGAGGTTGCAAGGAAGGCAGGCTCTCATTGATTTGCTTGTAAGAGCTGAAAGGGACAGGCAACGAGAACTTCAGAGTTTGTTAGAACACCGTGCTGTTTCTGATTTTGCTCATCGTAATCGTATTCAGGTGATTATACTAATAAATTTGTTGATCTTCGATGATTTGCTATAAGTTCAGATTGAAGTCAACAGTTTCCAACTCATATACTTGAATCAATTTTGTTTTTCATAAGCCCTTATGAGGTGAAGAGTTCTTTTATGGAGAACAATTCTTCTTACAGAATTTTGTGACATGTTTTGATGCTTGTCTGATACTACTCTGTTTTGCATACTGATTTTGAATAACTATGTTATTGGGCCTTTCTATAGTTCTTTCTTTCAAAGAGTTTTCACTTTTCAACTTTAGATCTGCTTTATTGTGGCAAAATTTAGTACAATCAATTAATTTGGGATTCTGAAATCTGAAGTTGATGACCTTATTTTATTTTCATCTTAATAGATTACCTAGACAAAAATTGAGTGCTCTGTAAGTTGTTTCTATAAAGGAACTTTGATCATGTTTTGATGTGTAGATTTTGCATGAGAAAGTAATGTGTATTAGTATTGACCTTCCAGACACTGCTGAGAGGAAGATTCTTAAGAAATGAAAGGCCATTTGAGGTAGAGAGACTGCCTTCAGTTGCATCTAGCGAATTAAATCAATTGAGACAGCGACACACCGTCTCTGGCCTGAGGTATGTCTCTTATCCGACATTTAGGAACTAATATCGACAAAATTCAAGATTTATCTTGAATATTTTTGTTATTTGAGATCCTACTTTAATTTCTGAATCTTGATTGGGCGCTGGATACAGGTGCTGTTTCTCTTCCCAGTCCGAAGCTATTAGTGACAAATCTTGTCAATTCGAGCCAAAATTTCCGAGTTTAAGAAAACATAAATCAAGCTCGCACATACACCTTGATGTTTGATTAATTGCCCCAAGTTTGGCTACTCTAGTTCCTTAGTCCAGGCTAATCAATCCTTTGAAGTAGTGGACTAGATGTCTGTATATTAATCTTTAAATGCTCTATGAAATGTAAAATGTTATCCAAAAAAAAAAAAAAAGGCTGCATGAATGCACATGCCCATGATTTCCTCATTTTTTGCACCTCATTTTTACTTGCGAACAAGGTTAACAATGCTCATCTAAAAGCTGTGATGTCGTTGAAAAAGAATTTGTTCTTGTTATTTATGCAATACAAATAATGTCATTCAGGGAAGGGTTTCGCCCCAGATTGGAAACTATTGTGCATGGCCAAGCAAGCAGTGATCCTGAAACCACATCTATCAATGGAACCACTGATTCTAGACATGATCGAAGGGATAGGAGTGGTTCACAGGAGTTTCAACAGGAGAACGAAGAAACTGACAATCATCTTTCACCAGAGCGTGACATGAATCTGGAAGTCAGTACAACCGTCCAAAATCAACAGGTTTCTTCTGATCCTGGAAGTGAGTGGCAGAGACATGTTACAGAAGTTGAGAGAGAAAGCCACCACCAACAATCTGCAGATACGGACTCTAATGAATGGGATCATAGCACTTCAGGAGACACAGATCCCAATTGGCAGGACAACGTCGTAACTGTTTGGCCTGACGAAGCATTTTCCCCTGAAAATCAAGGGCAGAATCATCTGCAAGAAGCTTCTGAGGCTTGGCGTGATGTTGGCTCTGGGGAAGCTGTAGAAAATTTGTCAGAAGGGCCTGCGGACCCTCCAAGATTACTGCGGTCTGTTACATCTACAAGGGCCACTATGTTCCACCCACCTGATGATGATAATGTGTATAGCATGGAGCTAAGGGAACTTCTGAGCAGGTGTCTCATTGTGTTTGGGCAGTTCTTCTTGTTTTTATTTTAATTCTTGTCTAATTAGATAAATTCTGTCTTTTCAGGAGGAGTGTCTCAAACCTTCTTCATAGTGGTTTTCGTGAGAGCTTGGATCAATTGATTCAATCATATGTAGAGAGGCAGGGCAGGCATCCTATAGATTGGGATCTGCACAGGAAACTTGCCTCTTCCCCCCTCACCCTGAGAGGGATCCACACCTACTGAATAACGAGCAGAATGAGGACCAGAATGATGCTACTGGTAGACCTTCACCAGTATTACCAACTCCTCCCATGCCACCAGCACAACCCCTTGGCATCAGGATTTACACCGCTCTGGTTGGTCTCGTCACAAATTGCCATCGTACCGAACTTGTTAGTCAGCTTTCTCTCTCTCTCTCTCTCATCTCTCTCTCTCTCTCAAATGCACTGTCATAGTACCATTGTGATCATGATAGTTTTTGATTTTTTGTTTTTGATAGTTAATCTGCCTTTTATTTTTATACCTCACACTAGAATGACAGTGCAGTTTTAGTAATGTTTCCATTTTTAAATTAAGCAGGATTGGGAGATGGTTATGATCTCAGAACAGACGTAGGAAAACTTCAGCAAGGTATGAATCACATGCAAAGGATGTTAGAAGCTTGCATGGACATGCAAACTTGAGCTTCAACGCGCAGTTCGGCAAGAGGTCTCAAGCCGCGCTTAATCGATCATCTGGTGGACGAGGTCTGAATGCAATGTTTGATACTAGTGTTCATGTTGAGATTTCTTCTGCAACCAAGGAAATTGTTGCTCCCAAACTGTTTGTTTATTCGCAACTCTTCATCTTTTGCATTACTAGCATCCTGTTGCAAGAAGTAATAATTACTGGTTATCTGCAATTGCAGCAAGTACTGAAATATCAGAAGACGGGTCTAAATGGTGTCATGTTAGAAAAGGCACCTGCTGTGTGTGCTGCGATAGCCAAATTGATTCCCTACTGTACAGGTAAACAAGCATTCAGAAATGAATCACGTTATTTCCTTTGCTTCCTCTTCCTTTTTTCATATCATTGCCTTGACATCTCTCTCTCTATCTTGCACTCTGTGCAGGTGCGGACACATGTGCACGTGCTCTAAATGTGCTAATGAGTTGGTCCGAGGAGGAGGAAAATGTCCGTTGTGTCGAGCACCCATTGTTGAGGTGGTTAGAGCTTACTCCATACTGTAGAGTTGATGTAGAAAAACGAAAGGAATGTAAGCTGTTGCAGCAAAACGAGTTATAAGTTCCATTGGAGAACGGTTGGTCTTTCTCATCCTTGGACCTCTTCGTGGTCTTATCTGTGAAACTTATTGCCGCTGTTTTGCTGATTATTAGAGCAACAACTTACTTTGTATATTAGGAGAGAAAACCAACACTAATTTTATCCTCATTCATTCATAAATAAAATATCAATTCTTTCACGGGGAAAACATCTTCGTTGCCCTTTTTTATGATGACTTGCAGTGTAGGTAGAGTTCATATCTGCTTACTAAGATCTTTATGCTTTTCGTAGCTCGAAACGAGCCTGAAATATTTATGTTGCAATAGTCATTTTGGTCGAGTCAATGGTTTGTCTGGAATTCTGATTTCATTTAATTTACACAGACGACTGCTTCAAGCCTTCAAAGGTCTCAAGAGGAAAAATCTCTCTCTCTCTCTCTTCTCTCTCTCTCTCTCTCCCCGTGTCTGTTATTTTCTTTCTTTCTTTGGGTGGTGGCTCGGCGTGCTGGAAATTTGATGTATTTTGGAAGATAAATATAGTTAAAAACTTTTAGAGATACAAATTAATGTGTCCATCGTTGATGTGGCAATGCCATGTAGTCAGAAGAGTCAACATATATGACCGGAACCGCTCAGTGAACACAAATTAACGTGCCCACGTATTTGACTAAATTTATTTTACTATTTTCCAATTCTTATTTCACTCTTATTAGTGTTTTAAATTTTATTTCCTTAAATAAATTTATGTAAACCAAAATTATAAACAATTCACTTTAAATTATTCATGCATATACTGGTATTAAATTCTTGTCAGTTTATTTAGATAGAGAGCTTCCTAAATTTTCAATTGGTGTTTTTTAGAATAAGAAATAATTAATTTGACTTGACAGTCATCCGACGTATATCTACCCATTTCAACTAACAGTTTTTATAAAGAATTATGATCAGTTTGGTCCTGAATGTTGAGAGTAGAAGAATTAGCATGTCTGTACTGTACTGAATATTATGCTGCTCCTGACTGTCCACCACACAAGGCATTGAAAATAATAAAATTAAAGACAAAGAAATTTGTTTATTTACATAGAACTTAAAATAATAATTTAATAAAATCCAGTTAATTAGGGCAAGATTATCTCTAAAACTTGTAAGGTTAAGGAATATGATTCTCTAAATAAAAAAAGGAATAGGAATTCTCTCTCTCTCTCTCTCTTTTATATATATGCAAGCTAGTTCCATCACAATCCCATAGCAAGTAGCAACACAAACACTCATCCTTCAACTGACTTAAATAAACCGCTGGAGGAGAAGCAGAACGATCACTTGTCCAGCAGTAACAAAAACATGGCTTCCACTGCCTATAACATAAGCAAACTCTCTCTCTATCTTCTCTTTTATGGTGTAATATAGTATATTGCTTTACGTGATCATAGTAGTTCGTTCTAGACTTGATTATTCTGGGATTCAATCTCGATGCATATATATGAAGACAATCGAATCTTGAGTCAGTCTTGTTGCAAACTCTAACATAAAGATGTGATTAGCCATGGTTTGTTGCAGAAAACATGTGGGGTTTGCTACAGTAGTGTGAGGTATGTCTTAAAGCCAAGCAACCTAGATCTTCTTTTCCTTTTTTGAATAGAAGAAACTAGAGCTACTTGATAATTTTTGCATGCTGATATTTGGGAACCTTATAATATTGAGAAATTAATATTTGTAACACTAGATATGTGTTAACCATAGTAGAATGATACGGACTTATCTGCTCAGTCCGAAGGTCAAGTTTGTGGAATTCTAACTGGTTTTCTGATATGATTGCAACTTAGTATAGAAAAGGGTCAAATGCTTACCAACACAAATGGTACTGAATTTGGTAAACAAGAACATGATGGATGTGTGTGCTGAATTTGGGGATTGTGGAGAGAAGGCATTAGAACTCTACTACAAGTAGCTCGGTTCTTGACATTTACTAGTAAACTTCCTTAAAAGCACGTCGATCTTTAGGGCAGACTTTCAGGAACTCCAAGCTCTCTTATCTTGTCAAGGTAGTTTTTTTAGCTCTACTGCATGAGAATATTATCTTTTGAAAAGCACGTCGATCTTTTGGCAGATTTTCAGGAGCCTTTTCTATAGAAGTAACTTGAATTTTACTCTACTAGAGATTCAGATTATTTAATCAATGCAATTCTTGACTAGGATGATAAATCTATAAGCATTTTCGACTATTTTATTAAGGTCTCTTATTTTTTTCCTCATAGTTGCAAACTTGCTAGTTGCAACTTATGTCATAAGACGACACTCTCTATTACGTGTACATTATGCTACTAAGTACCAACACATGCTTTTTTTGTTGTTGTTCTTCGCCTTGCTTAGGCGGATATTCAAGACTTTGATGTTTGTCAATGTTTCACCTGATCCTGCATCGGTTGGTGAATCACTTTGTTCACTACTGTTTGCTAAATGCTTGCGAGATTTGCATTCCACACGACGTCAAACCAATTTACGGTCTTCAGATTCTCGATTGAGCATTGGTTGATTTTTATGGGATCACATAATTTTAGATTTAGGAAAGTGTGTTAACTGTGCATTACACTTGCTGGCATTTGTTCTTAAAGTGATGACAAATTGACATAAATCTAACTGCATTTGCATAAAATTTGTACGGCTGTTGATTTTGGCTATGTATCAGATATAGATATATATGGGGCTGAGTTTTAGCCCTTTTCTCATTGATTTGTATTTATCAAGATTTGGTGGTCATGAGCAAATTTTATGCTCTTCACAGATTTCTTACCCAGATTATCTGCTGCTTATTGATGTTTTAGATTATTCCATTCCCAATCTCTTATGCAATGTAAATAATGCAATTTTTTTTAATCTTTGAGACAAATAAAATATTATACCATATCCTTGTTTGTCTTGAGATGTATCTTTTATCTTGCACCATATCACATTTTCTTTCTTTGGTTATTTTTATAATTTTTTTAATCCAATCTTATTTTTGTGTTTTAATTCAATTTTGTAATTACTTTTTAGCATTTAATTTCAAGCTTTTAGTTGATGGTTTTATTTTTGGGTTGATTATTCCATAGTTAGAGTTTAAAATATTAAAATTCTCTTTTGGTAATAAACGTTAATTACTTAGGAATCTTTACTATATCATAAATTTTTTAATCTATATTGATGATAAATAATATTAAAATAATAAATTTAATAGTTGAGATCCCATTACTGGATTAGCTAACCAGAATATGATGGATATATCTGTGCTGAATTTGGGATTACACACCAGAATAAATCATGTCCTTATGTGTTGCTTTGCTGAAGTTTTTTCCTTAAAAGTAAACTTTTCTTTTTACTGAAGTGAAGCTTCTGTGCAATAGATCTGATTCTTTGGAGAAGACATGCAGCTACTTATCCAACTATTGCTGCGGCGCCCCCCTGCTCATATTCTTGAGACTTGTTCTCTTCTTTCTTGGTTCCTGCTCAAGAAATTGCCGTACGTACGTTTCTGCAGATACAACTGTTTGTTACCCCTGGCAGGGGTTCAAGAAGCAGAACTTCCCCTGAAATGTTTCCAAATGTTTTTCATTTTCACCTTATGTTGTTGTTTGAGTGTGTTTCATCATGTAGGGAAGGTAGTCAGTATATTGAATGGTATGATCTATGATGCAATGGAATCAAGAAGCAGATATGATTCTTCTGGAAGCAAATCAAACCTGCAGGGAACTTACTACTTTACCAGAGGAAAAGAAAAGGCTATTGGTGGGAAGTGGGTGTATAAGGTTAAGCTGCATGCATGCTGATGGAATAGTACCATTCCATTAGTAACTCTCTCTCTCTCTCTCTCTCTCTCTCCCCGATATATATATGTCCGTATCACCACACTAGGGTTACACCAATGCCTCTCAAGGGCAAGATCATTGTTTGTTCTTGAAGGGCGTGGGAGGTAAGAGTTAAAAGGACATTGGTTGATATTCTCACATTTCAATGCACTCATCACAAGGCCGATTGCCTTATTGCAGAGTTAAAGGAATATCAAAGATTTGGGTTCTGCTCTCCGAGGTTCTAAGCTTTCTCAAGAATAACAAGTTCGAGTTCAACCAGTAGCGTAGCCAGAAATTATTATCGAGGGAGGGCTGCACTACAAGATCAAAATTTGCATACAATGAAATTAATAGGAATTTTCTTTTTTATTTACTTGAGGCAAAGGGATCCCCGAGCTTACAAACAGAAGGACCTCAAATAAATATGTGCTAAAACATCATTGTATTATGAATTAACAAAATAAAATTGTTAAAAAAACTGATATATATCTACTAATATTCTCTGTTCAATTGTTTCGTATTAAAAAAATATCTATTGATCTGTTTTCTTATTAAAAACGTAAAATCAAATATGGGGATAAATAATTTAACTAATAAAAGTATCACACTGTATGTTAAAAAGTTAAAACTTATTATAAGTGTTACTTTTATTAAAATAAAAGTACTTATTTGTTTTCAGTTAAACGTCAACAACATTTTTTATTAATAACTTTTTCATCTTCTTCCTATTAACACCATTGTTGTACTAATGCTACTTTTCTTAATTTTCTCTGTAAGTCAGGCCCCCTCCCTCTCAAGAATCTGGCGTATCTTGCTATAGCGGCATCGCGACAACTGGGGCTGAAGTTCGATTCTACATATTTTTCAACGATTTGGCAACAGGAAAAAAAAAGAGAAGGAAAATCTTGGGTGGGGCTTCCCCCTTCCTTATTGTAGAGTGAAACTCTAGAGTGAAATGTAGAGTAATAATATGTATTTTGTCTCCAACAATTTACTCTATATTGGAATATTCTATTTATATACTTTTATTTTGTAGTATTTTTTAAAATCTCATTTTCACCTATAAATATACATCATCTTCACCCAACTTTTCACCCCAGTTTTCATTCTTCTCTAAATTCTCTCTCAATTATCTCAATTCTCATTTTCTCAATGGCTTCACTTTACTCTGAGACTGAGACGGAAGCCTTGGCCCGAGCTTGGGTCGTTGTTAGCCACGAAACTCCGGTCGACCGTGATGAATTCTGGACCCAAATCACCGATCGCTACAATCGAACTCGACCCGATGTGACAGTAGTGAGAAGCACTACTCAGCTGCCGTCACCATTGGGTCCGAGTAAAGGAATTGTGCACCAAATTTCAAGTGTTGCACATGTTATTCTCCCAACAAGCTCCGATCGATGCAACTGCCGACCAGATCCTTGCGATGACTATGACCCAATACAAAATTAATTACGATATTCCGTTCAAGCACTTGAAAATCTGGATGATAATCAACGATGAACCCAACATCTTATTAGGATTGTAGTATATATTGTTTAATATATATTTTATTTTATGTATGTTATATTATCGCACTCAATTACTTTTAAGAATTTCATGTTATTGTATTTTCATGTATTTTATGTTATTGTTGAATGCAAAAAAATATTTAATATCTACATTCTATTGTATTTTTATAAATCTAAAAGTATAAAATAATTCTATAATAAATATAAAAGATAAAATTAAACAACAAAATATAATAAACATAAAAGCTAAAAGAAAAGACAAAATTAAAAACAATAAACAAAAGGAAAATAAAATAAAATAAAGGGATGTCGCGGTGAATAATGACACACTACATGTCGCGGTGCACTGTTCACCCGCTAAGAAAAATAGCGTGAAGTGGCCATCTATTGGAGAAGAGCATCACTCCACTTTGGCGTTGGACGCCAGCGTAGAGTGACCATTGGAGTTGCTCTAATGTGTGTTTTGTTAAAACAGGATATGTTAGATGTTTGTTCACCATTTCCGATTTTGTTGCCGTCAATATCAAGCATATGAGAGTGAGAGTTTTACTATTTCACTTTGTTGCCCCCCAAGGTGAGTGGATAATTTATCTAATTTTTCAAACCTCACATTAATAATAAGATTTAATCTAGGACGTACAATTTTATCTGATCAACAGTTTAAAACGGATTCTAGAAAAGACCCTTAAAATAAGAAATAAGAATGATCATACACCATAGATCTCATCTAAATCTATGGTCAGAATTAATTGAGCAAAAACAAAAATACAAAAATTAGAAAGGCGGGTTTTTTAACTTAGAGGGGTAAAAAGGTAAAAAATATTTACATTCATCTGCTATGGAATTTCTCAACCCAGACCTCAGAGATTCTCCAACGAAATCCAGCAATCAAAAACTGAATTTCTTCTTCCGAGGTTGCAAGATCTATTTGATTGAAAACACAAAAAACTAAATTGAAGGGAAATCAAGCATCAAATCTAGCCACATAATGACTTTCGATCATCAAATTAAGTTATGGCGAGAATGTTTCTGTGCGATTGAAGAAGAAATAGAAGAAACTACAAATCGAGCTAAAGAATAATATCAACATCACAATCAAATGAAGGTTAGTTCATTTTCAGGCAAAATATTGGATTTCTCTTAGTAAATCATTTGCAGAACTCTTTGTGCGTGGGATTAACTGAATCTAATTGCAAATCGGATCAATCCGTTGACTTTTTTTTTTTTTTTTTATTACGGTCAGTCTATATGCACCGCACCATATACTCATATGCATCACACTATATAATGAGATGCACTACTAAGTGCATTAAGATGCAACATATTTTCGATTTTTTTTACGGTCAGGCCATATGCACCACACTAGATAATGAGATGCACCACTGAGTGCATTGAGATGCAACATATTTTCGATTTTAATCATTTTTGTTTTTTAATTTTCAAATTTGTTTTTCCCCGTTTTTTTGTAGCCTCTTCGTTTTTTTTGTTTGTTGCTTCTTCTTTGATTAAGATTTGAGCGAAGGGGAGCCGAAGGCCTCAAAGTGAGCCAAAAAAACCAAATTGTTGCCCGACGATTATCCTTACATTAGTAATCGGAGCGAAGGCGGAGCTAGCCGGGAAAATATGTAAAAAAAAATCATATGCATCTCAATGCACTTAGTGGTGCATCTCATTATATAATGTGGTGCATATGAATACATGGTGTGGTGCATATGACCTAACCGTAAAAAAAAATCTAAAAAAAAAACATCAACGGGTTACCCGATTTGACCAGGATCAAATCTTAACCATCCATCATTCATAGATGTGTGGTTGAGATTAATATATATATTCAAGTCATCACGTTGATCCACATGCCTACGTGGCATATACTAGAAATTTACTTTTTTAATTATCTTAAATCTCAAATTATATGTAATATATAAAATTAGTTTATGGCGGTTTTATGTTAAATTTGGTAAGAAACATGAGCCAACTTTTAATTTAAATGAGCACATTATGTAAAATTGATGTAATTAAATGCTTTATAAAAAATCAAACCAAATTCATTATAGCAATGTCTTTTTTTTTTTTTTTTTTTTTTTTTTTGCGGCACCACATTCATCCTCTATCTCAGGTGGAATTTTCTAGAATTTTTCTTTGTATTTATCTAAAATTTCAAATAAAAACATCCATTTCACATATGAGTTTTACCATACGTTTTATTTTTAGTAAAAACGAGATATGGGAACTAATTAAATATTGAGCAATTAACCTCCCTATCATTATAATGCACAAAAATAAAGTTTATATGTTTCATATGATTGATTGCATTGCATTGAGCAATTATTAAACCTCCCTAAAATCATTTAGCAAAATTTACGTTACATAATTGTGAAGTAGGAGTAGTATATAAATGGATGCAATTTAGCTTATTGTCATGACTGAGTTCTGGCTAATTCACTCTAGCTATCTTCAATCTACATTATCTTAAGTAGTATATAAATGGATGCAATTTAGATGAATAATTTAAATTTGTGACTTGACTTTATATAGATTGCATATATATAAATTGCGTGTATTATATACATTTTTCATTTTTTTAATATTTCAAAATTGGAAATAAATTTCATGAATGCATAATTCTAATTATTTATTAATATATTTTAATACAATCAATTTAAATTTTGTCGTTACACCAACAACAATTATGTCAATCAAATAATGAATTTTTCAATTCCAATGTTTTTGGTTGCCTATAAATTTTTTAAATATCCGAGGTTAGATGAGAGAAAGATGACGGTGAGGATGTCAAAAGGGTGTTGGTACTAATTAACAGTTAAGAGTGTGCTGAAGAATTGAAGAAAACAAATCTTTACATATATGAAGATTTGTCTAGAGAAACATTAAAATACATTTAGCAATTAGAATTCGAGTTGTCCAGGACCACAACCAAGAAGAAGATTCATTCTAAAAAATAAGAAATGGAAATGGAGCTTAGAATCAATCAAATTGTACAACATTTGTTCAAGAAACATTACTATATTTAAATGTGGGGTACCACAACCGTCTCTTCCTACAATTGAAGCCAAGAAGATGATTCTATTTAGTTTTTACTGCTAACAATAGATTTTTTGGTATAGCCTCTTATTTTATTTTTTCCATTGAAATTCGTCTAATAAAGGTTAGGAGCATATTTAGTCTCAGGAAAAAGAAAAGTGCAAAATGCTCAAGTTTCGTATAATTAGCATAACAGTATGATAGAACAAATATATTTATTCTTCACGGAAATATAAATATTTTTTTATTTTGGGAACTGAATCACATGGTTTGGTAGTTATTAAATTATTAAAATGAGTTTGTAGGCTTTTATTTGCCATTGTATTAGACTTCCACTACGAGTATTTAGTTAGATCTAGGTTGAAACACTGGAAAGCGTGATTTTAATGATTGGGGGTGTTGAGTTAGACTTAGGTTGATTTTTTCATTACAATAAGGTTGAGTAAGACCTAGGTTTTAAGCACTGGGAAGCGTAATTTTAATGATTGAATAAATTTTATTTTGTTGTTTTTTTTATTTGTAATAAATATTATAAAAAATAACTTAATTAAATTCAGAAATTAATAAATGACAATTTTATTGAATTTAAAAAAAACTAAAACATACACTAATTAAAAAAAATTACAATAATTAAAAACTGGAACATTACAATAATTAAGAAAAAAAAAATTAGAACAACTACTCCTCCCAATTGAATTCCCTTGCAAGTTTGCGGCGAATATTTTCGTACCTCGCATTTTGCTCGGGACTCATATTCGACGTGTCGGCAATATAGATATTGAACGCCCACTCCTCCCTCGATTGCTGGTTGAGGGATGCCAACACTTGTGCCGCCTGCTCCCGTATCGCATTTTTGCCCTTCCTCCCCTTCTTCGCCGCTTTCACTCCTTCGGGTCGAACCTGCAGAGTGTTTGCATCGCTCGCGGATGTGGTAGATGCGGTGCCGCTGGCAGACGAAGTATACTCGCCAGATTCATTTATCTTCGTCCGCTTTGGAGCAGTTGGCTTCGCAGGGTTAGTGAAACTCGGGATATGCCTCAAGAGCTCCCACACAGCTCTATACGGGAACGGTTTCCCATGCTCGGCGGTGTACAGATCTTGGGCCCTTGTGTACAGATCGAGGTCGTTCTCCCCGCTTCCGAGTTGGTTTTCTTGTTGGATGTAGATGCCGGCGAAGTTCTGGATCTGTTTCTTGGCGCGGCCCCATGCGCTCTTCATCGCACTCTTTTCTCTTGGGTAGGCGGGAGCTATGTGGGCGTTGAATTGGTTCATTATTTTCTCCCAAAACGCGGATGAGGTTTGATAATTGCTGGCGACCGCGTCCATCCCGTAGTCAATGTAGCACTTTGCGAGGTATTCAACCTCAGCGGCTGAGTAGTTAGGACCTCGCAGTGGCTTATTAGGCTCGTCGGATGAGGCCGCGGCAGCTTTCTCCTTGCGGCGTGCCTTTCCCTTCCCCTTGGCCGGAGAAGTGGCCGTGCTTGAGGTTGCGACAGCTTTCCCCTTGCGGCGGGGCGGGGGCGGTGGTGTTGGCTCACGTTCATCCGATTCCTCTTGGTGGGAATCGCCGTATGCCTCTTCCTCTTCCTCTTCATCCACCTCAACATGGACGTCGTCGTCGTTGAGGTTGAAACGTCTGAGTCGAGCCGTACCCGCTGGGAGCTGCGAGAATTGGGAGTACCCGGATGTCGGGGGTACTTGAGAGAACCCCGGCGACAGCACGAAGCCCGGCGCAGGCGAGAAGCCCGGCGACTGCGAGAAGCCGTAAGACGGAGGGACTTGGGAGAAACGCGGCGTCTGCGAGAACCCAGCCGATGGGGGGAATTGACCGTACCCCTGCGGCTGTGAGAACTGCGAGTACCCAGTCGCTGGAGGGAATTGGGAGAAACCCGGCGACGGGAAAAATTGGGAGTAACCCAGCGTCTGCGAAAAAGCACCAAACCCTGCAGGGGCCGAGTATTGGTCGAAAGCGAGAGAAGAGGAGAATTGGGAGCTTGGATTCGCCGGATTGAGAGGTGGATTCGCCGGATTTGGAGATTGGTACAGTGGGATTGAACCAAAAATTTGCGAGTACCACGAATTGAACTGATCGTCAGCCATTTTTTTGCACAAAATAAATTTGAAAGAGTGAATTTTTTTGTAGAGAAGAATGAATGAAGAAAGAAATTTTCGTGGAGAATGAATGAGATGAAGAAATATATATAGAGAAAAAATGGAGATAACCGTTGCTGCTAGCAAAATATACGTTGGAGACAAACCAAAATTAAACCGTTGCTTTATTAATTTTTTAATCAGAAAAAAAATAGACCAGACCAATGGGGACACGCCATGTGTCCCCATATTGCAGCCGAATGGAGTCGAGTGGTGTATCGAACTCTCGACACCAGTCTCGCCTCACCTTCGACACAGGGCGGTGTCGATCCCCCCACTATGGATTCGACACAGGGGTGTGTCGAGTGGGGGGTGTGTCGAGCGGCTCGACACCGCCCTTCGACACCGCCCCTCGTCACCTATAGTAAATGCTCTAAATATCGTGAAAATTAAATTCTCATTATGCAAATAAATTGTTATAGACCTAATTAGTAAATGGAGAATATAAATTTGTAATTAACTTTTACAAGAAAGCCTATAGAAGACATGCAATGGCTGGGGGAGAGAGATGTTAATAAGTAAATGGCCGAAAATTGCAACAACGGTGAATGTTGAAGTAGTCGGCGATGATGGAGAAGACAATGATTAATTGCAGGTAGTAGATGATGGTGGAAATGACAATGGTTCAAGGTATTAGTGGAGATTACTGGATAGTATTTGTAGCGACAATGAGTAGTAAAATTACTTTTTAATCGGGACGTGACATATTATTTCTTAAATTTGTAGTATAATTCTCAATTTATATTTGAACTTTTTTATTTTTTGATGTTTTGTGAATGTTTTATTTGTAATATTGAGGGGTTTATCGCATATTACTATGCAAATTTGGAATGATGACAAGATGTAAAATTACCTTTTAATCGAATTTGAGAGAATAACAGGTATATAAATAAATGAGTATTTATACAATATATTATTATTGTTTACTGAGTAATATTGAGATAATAGCATATATTATAATAAATGCATAAGATGTAAAAAACAAGCTGACATTTTTAATTGGAAACAGTTAGGTATATGTATGTAGGTAAACATGTTCAATTAATTAATTGTTATTTATTTCTAGAACACATAATTACTTTAGAATTATATTCTTTTACATATAATATACTCCAAAATGTGGTGATGTATGTTCTCAACATATTTTATTTCTATTTTTCACAAGTTTGTTAAATTATTTTTTAAACAGATTTTAGAAAGGTACGTGGTTTAATTATGACGAAATTTTCAACAGACTGTGAGGTATTGACAAGATTAATTATTTTAAAAATTAATCATTTTTATTTTATGCATGCGTTTACTGTGATTTTCTTTGGTTTCCTTGCAACCGAAATAAGTTGGAAAAATTTGAATGCATCCCCCTCTTTTCACTTGATCATTATTTTCATTTGTATATAATGTAACAATTCTCTTAGTAAAGATCGTCCTATAACTTTAAACGAATTATTAACTGTATTTTAAAATAAATTATCATAATGTTAAGTAACCCTGTCGAATTTCGATGGGTTACACACTAGTTACTATTTATACGTGAAAATTTAAGTTCTACGATTAGATTTCTAAAATGTATATATATAAATTCGTAAATACTTGTATAAGACTGGTCGCACCCCATGCGACCGCGCGTGGGGCGCATGGGGTGCATGCACCTATTTTTTTCCCTGTTTTCCAATTTCATGTTTTCTGTTTTTTTTTTTCCAGCTTTTATTTCAATTGTTTTTTTTTTTAAATTCTACTTTTTTCCACCTTTTTTTTGTTTGTCTCTTCATTTTTTTGTTTGCCGCTTCTTCTTTGGTCAAGATTCGAGTGAAGGGAGTCGAAGGTCTCGAAGCGAGCCGAAAAAGTCCAAATTGTTGCTCGCCGATTATCCTTATATTAGTAATCGGAGCGAAGGCGGAGCCGCAAAATCGGAGTCGAAGACAAAAAAAATGACTGGGTCAACAGGTCAAACCCGGGTTGATCGGGTCGACTCGACCCGACCCGGTCGCATGTGAAATGCGTCAGGTCGCAGGGGAGTCCTCCTCATATGAATTTGATTAGCTAAAGGAATGCATATGTCACAGCCCCAAATCCCGAGGGACGGCAAAGCCGGGGTGCGATTAGGGGTTGGATTAAAGAAGCGGGGAAGAAGGGGGAATAACTAACCGAATAAAAGCATTAACCGATAATATTAAACAAGATGATATCTATGAACCAATTTTATTAACAAAAGAGAGAGTCAATCTCGAAGGATCACTCGATGAAGTTTGTTATCAGAGTAGACTAAGTTTTAAAGTACGAAACTTAGACAAAAAGTTATACATCAAAATGAAATAGTTTGGCAGCGAAATAACGTAGACTGAAACACTGATCTTCTTTCCTATTTACAACTCTACTCAACCTCCGCCGCTTCCGTCGCTCAACCTGCACATTTATAAATATATGCAGGGCTAAGTATAAACATACTTAGTGGACACATTGCCGAAAACATATTATAAGAGTATAGATTAATCAGGCATCTCAAAAAGTAACGCATCGGGGTTTTTCATCAAAGGCCCGTGCTTACTAAACATTTTCTTTCTTTTCACAATAGCTTGATCAAGCATTTTTCTGATAGATGTTACGTTCAACTTGCCCAATTCTGTTTCAACGCCGGGAAGAGTTAACTTCTTCCGCGCACGTTCTATTCACCGTGGCTGGCTTCCCCTCAACAGAGTACCACACACACCGGCTACCGTGTACACTAACCCTGGAAAGTCCCTTTTGACTAACTCAGAGTCCGATCGATTTAATTGGCGAACCAATTCAGAATGGCACAAAAGAACTCACATAAAACAAATTCTTTTATGCACTGATAATCAATTTGAAAACACACTTATCAAAGCAGTAAGTAAACATTTTTGAGCATTGCTCATTTTGTTTGATATAGAAAAGCCCACCTTAGGCGATATACAGAACAACTAAAACTTCCGTCTTCGGTCTTCCATCATATTCTTGATTCTGACTTCCTCCTTTTATCGCAAATAAACAAACTTTAATAATCGATCGAGACGATTAAAGGAAAGACATTCGGATTCGGTTAAGACTTTTAGGCATTTGCACTTTAACTAATTTCTTTTGATTAACGAAGAAACAAAACTCGAACACATCTCGTTCAGAACTAACTCGGTTCCTTACTCGATTTTTAGATTATAACGGAAGTCGATAACTCTTAACGACTTAAAATTTTTTAAGGAATTAAGTTGAAAAGAATTTCAACTTAAGAAAATGAGTTTTCGAAAGTTTCTGCACAAGGTAGTAAGTCTGGAGTCTCTACAGAACAGAATTCTGCGAAACAGGGGATGTTCTTGGTACCAAAAGAAAGACAAGGATGTCAAGTTTACTGTCCAATTTACGGATCTCGATTTCGTTAAACGAGCTAAAAGTTATGGCCATTTCCGTGAAGGATCGCAAAACTGCCGAAAAACCCTAATCGCTCGTAAAACTCAACGCACGATTCCCTAGGTTCGATCAATGCTATATAACTTTTATTTGCATGAATTTTCCATCTCATTACAGTTAAGTCTCGTATTTATCTATCGTGAATACTTTCTCGTTTCTCGATTAAAAACTACGACGATTACTTCTCGTCTTTTCAACAATTACTTATACTTAGAAAATCCAATTCAATTTCAATTCAATTTCAATATTCAACTTCTATTTTCTATTTCATAACCTATATGAAATCTTTATCAACTTCATTCTTATTTATTAATTAACTACGAACTCAAATCAATCAACATATAAGGTCTCGATTCCTTATTTCTTCTTTTACGTACTTACTTACTTAACTACTCCACGTTATTTATATCGGTCTAAGAATTCGATTTTTCAAAGTTGTTAGTAAACTCTCAATTAATTCAACAACTATCCTAACATATCAACAATTACTAATATTCAATTAGTTTTCTCGTTCGATTTTCCTATCGACGATTATGCTCTACTCTTCGTCTCTTACGAAAAGTTCGACGTTCTTAGATTTCGTTCAAACTTCCCAATTATCACTATTAACCATTAACTAATATGCAAACCATCAATCCATAACAACATCGAAACTAATTCTATTGACGATTCTTCGTCTCCAACGATTTCGTTTTTATTTTTAGAAAAATCTAAATTAAATCTATGTTGAACTACATGCTTCCTACATCATTAATATCAAATCATATCATCAATATCATAACATTTACTCCTTCAAACTCATGCTTCTTCATTTATTACATTTTCATTTTTATTTTTAGAAAATTATAAAACAATTCATGCATCAATATACTAATACCTAGAGTGATAATCTACCAACCAATCATCTAAAATCATGAAATTAAAACATCAAACCCTAACCTCTAAAATTTTTGGTAATGACAAAAAGAAAAGGGGGATGATTTTCACTTGATTCTAACCATGGAAATCCATTCCTAAGCATACATAATCAAGTCTTACATTTAGAACATCATCTTCTTCCTTTCTTACATAATTTTGAAATTTTCAAAATTAAGAGAAAGAGATTTTGTTCGGATAGAAGTGAAGAGGAGGCTCTCACCTTTCTGAATATGAACTCGAATTAGAAATCGATCGGTAGATGAAAAAGTTATGGAACTTGAAGAACTTGATGAACTTGATGAAGATTTGAAGATATGAAGAACAAGAGAGAGAATAGAGAGAGAGAGAGAGAGAGGGGGGGGGAGGGGTAATGGGAGGGATGAGAGAGAGAGTGTGATGATTAAGGGTGTTATTTAACTTAATAAGGTGTAGGATGACTAAGGGGGGTATGTGGCGGCTTGCGAGTGGAGGATTAATTCATAATATCTCGATAACGGGTCTAATACGGCGTATAGAAATCGATTAATTATTTTCTTAGATGGTTACATTTTCGGCGAAAACTAATTCGACCATTGGATTGGAAATAATTTACTTAGTCGGAAAGCATAATTCGATTTCCGAAATTCAAAGAAAAGTCGGGACATGACAGTCCAAAATTCGCCCGGAAAAATAATAAAACCTGACTTTTTCTAGTAGACTTGTATCGTAAAATAAGTGAATGTAAAGTCAGACGGTTTTTCGATCTGAGTTCTCGAACGAAAATTCTATCGGACGCGAAAACCCTAATACAGTAGTCGGTTGAACGACTTCTGGAATTTATTTTCAGAAACGGATTTCACCGTTAGTCTTAGAACTGAATTTCCTTAACTTAGGCATGCAAACCCTTAATTAATTAATAACTTTTTATTTTAGCGACGGGAGAAATATCCGGGATATTACAGCATACATTAGTAGTAAGTGTGGGGTGATATTATTGTGCATATAGAGAGGTTTAATTGGAGGCCGAATGCTCATTGAGGATTCTAGATTACTAGTCAACATATATACATACTTGAATGTTTTTTTTTTGAGGAAATTACAATGAGGTATATATTTATACAATCAAATAAATCGCTACACCACCATATAGGTGGAACGGGACCTCTACATCACTGTGGGACTGCTACACCACCACGCAGGGTGGGACAACTACTCCACCATAAGGTGGGAAATAAACTACACCGCTTGCAAGCGGGATTGAACCCAATACCTCTCATTAAGGAGAGACTTGTGGTACCTCAGCCAGTCAATTGAGCTAGGCCTCATCGGCTACATACTTGAATGGTTATCTGTGAAAATACATTATTTCCTATGGCCCCGTTTGGTTGTCAAGATAAGATAATAGTTAGATACAATATGGGATAAGTAAGGATTGAGTCACAGATATAAAAACCCGTTTGGTTCGACTAATAGTTTTTGTACATCATGACTAATTTAATATGGATTTACTAATACACCCTTTTGGTACATCATCATCATCTTCCTCCTCACAACTCACTGCACCTTCTCTACTCTCTCTTTTCAGAACATCAAAATAGTTCCTCAAAATATTAACCCACACGTTGTTTAGTTCATTAGGATTCATTTTCTTCTGCCAAACTTCCCAATTCAAAACCTGTCTCTTTGTCTCTCCAAAACCTCACAATCCCTTCTATGTCGAATTTTGAAATCAGACCCTCACGCCGCCTGACCACCACCCCGTCGCGCCACCGCCTCACGCCGCCTGACCACCACCCCATCGACCTGCTGCCTCACACCGCCTGACCACCACCCCATCGCGCCGCCGCCTCACGCCGCCTGACCACCACCCTGTCGTGCGCCGCCGCCTGACCACCACCCCATCGAGCTGCCGCCTCACACCGCCTGACCACCAGCCCATCGCGCCGCTGCCTCCCGCCGCCTGACCACCACCCCATCGAGCTGCTGCCTCACCCCGCCTGACCACCACCCCATCGCACGCCGTCGCCTGACCACCACCCCATCGAGCTGCCGCCTCACACCGCTTGACCACCACCCCATCACGCCGCCACCTCATGCCGCCTGACCACCACCCTGTCGCGCCGCTGCCTGACTATTGGCCGGATTAGATTCAATCTTTTGTTTGGTTTAGAAAACTCAGGCCCAATACTCAATACCAGATTGGATTTTGGCCCGGTACTATTCAACCTAGTCTTGTGATTTGAGTCGGAGGGGTACCCCTGCGACAAAAATTGTCTCGACCTAATACCAAATTTAACCTCCAGTGTTTGCCATTAATATTTGAGGAATTAAACACAAACTAGAGAGGGGTGGTGGTCAGGCGGCGGAGCGACGGGTGGTCAGGCGGCATGAGGTGGCAGCGCGATGGGGTGGTGGTCAAGCGGTGTGAGGCAGTAGCTCGATGGGGTGGTGGTCAGGCGGCGGCGCGCGGTGGGGTGGTGGTCAGGTGGCGTGAGGCGGCGGCGCGATGGGCTGGTGGTCAGGCGGTGTGAGGCGGCAACTTGTGAAGCAGCGTCGCGATGGGCTGGTGGTCAGGCTGTGTGAGGCGGCAGCTTGATAGGGTGGTGGTCAGGCGGCGGCGCGCGACGGGGTGGTGGTCAGGCGGCGTGAGGCTGCGGCGCGATGGGCTAGTGGTCAGGCGGTGTGAGGCGGCAGCTCGATGTGGTGGTGGTCAGCGGCGGCGCAGTGGGGTGGTGGTCAGGCGGCGTGAGGCGGTGGCGCGACGGGGTGGTGGTCAGGCGGCGTGAGGGTCTGATTTCAAAAATCGACATAGAAGGGATTGTGAGGTTTTGGAGAGAGAGAGAGGGAGAGAGAGAGAGAGGTTTTGAATTGGGAAGTTTGGCAGAAGAAAATGAATCCTAATAAACTAAACAACGTGTGGGTTAATATTTTGAGGAACTATTTTGATGTTCTAAAAAGAGAAAGAGTAGAGAGGGTGCAGTGAGTTGTGAGGAGGAAGATGATGATGATGTACCAAAAGGGTGTATTAGTAAATCCATATTAAATTAGTCATGATGTACAAAAACTGTTAGTCGAACCAAATGGGTTTTTATATCTGTTACTCAATCTTTACTTATCCCATATTGTATCTTACTATTATCTTATCTTGACAATCAAACGGGGCCACAAGAGATTGAATCTAATCCGGCCAATAGTCATGGCTAATATGGCATACCAAACGGGGCCTATATATATACTATACTATGTTACTATATAACAGATGCAATAATGGTTAACTAATTGCAATTTAAGGTACTACAACAACCAACAGTTTCAATCGTTTGCAATAATAGTATCACTTTAATTATCATTGACATGTTTAATTATAACAACAAACAAGACTTCTTTGAGAAAAAAAAAAATTAACAAATAAGCTAGCAAAGAAAACTACTTCATTAGTAATTCCATCTCTCTCTCTCTTAGGCAATAAGATTTGTTATAAAAGAATTGGGTATAATTATATTTTCTATCATGATTAGACTAACCAGTTTTCCAGGTGTAAAGCGTAGGAAGTTTAGCATTACATTATAGGACCAAGAATTAATACATTATTTTTTTTTGATATAGAATTAATACATTAATTATCAGCTACTAGTATATGGCCTGTACTTTCATATAGACAGACAATAACAATACATCTAAATCTAGAGACAGATATAATAAAACTAAAATTGCGATTTATTACAATATATAACAAAGTTTGATTAAAAACATCAAGATTGTTTATCCAACCTCTGGAGATGTTGATGTAATCAAACGAATCAAACCATTCTGATTTGTGAACAAAGACACCGCTGGAGTGATGAAAACGATACTGTGTTTTCGTAATGGAATACTAGTACTTTTAAATACTTAATTACTTGACGCTCAAGTAATTTACAAACCCTAGCTAACTATAAACTAAAGTTGAGCCACTGCGGGATCGTTGAGCAGAATTAACGATCTCTTCTCCGTCAGCATGACAAAATCAATCATGGCTTCCTCTGCCGATAACGTAAGCAACTCTCTCTCTCTCTCTCTCTCTCTCTCTCTCTCTCTCTCTACCTTCTCTTTTATTTATTGCGTTACGTGATTTAGTGCGCTGTAGACTTATTGTTGTCCTTGGAATTAATCTTGATTGAATAATTGTAGTAAAGATGTAATTGTGTATGGTTGGTTGCAGAAAACATGTGGGATTTGCTGGTTAAACGTTGCAGCAGGGGTGGGGCAGGGGCACTTCACCGCAGAGTGCTCCCATGCCTTCCACTACCCCTGCATTAACTCCTACATCTCTTTTGCCAATCGCCGCTGCCCCGTCTGCTCCGCCCCTTGGAATAGCTTTAGCCCCGCCTTCCCCTTTCCGTTTTCGACTCGCCCTTTACAACACTCCTCGGTATGATCCGTATAATCCCTTCCCTCTTAACCAACTTAGCCCTTTTAACGGTGTATCCCAGACAGAGCCAGAGCCTCTCCGTTTCAACGACGACGACCCCCTTCCTCTCCCCGACACGCCCAAAGGTTCATTCGCTTCCTGAGCGCAGGGCTGTTGTGGACTGAAGGCGCCATCGCTGTCAGATGATGCGCGGCGCGCGCCTGCTGACATGGTTACCGTGCTGGATGTGAGTGGCAGCATGTCTGGACTAAAGTTGCATCTGGTGCAGAGGGCCATGCACTTTGTCATTGACAACTTGGGAGATGGTGATCGCCTCTCCATAGTGTGGTTCTCCGATGATGCTCGCAGAGTGGCCGTGCCGTTGATTCCCTCAGGGTAGTGGGTGGGACCAACATCAATGTTGGCCTGATGAAGGGAGCTCAGGTTCTTGAACAAAGACGCCACAAGAATCCGGTAACCAGCATCTTGTTATTGTCTGATGTGCGGGATGGCTTGGGAGGATCAACGCTTCCGATTCCGGTTCCAGTTCATACGTTTGGTTTTGGTTCGGACTACGATCCCGTCAGAATGCATGCCATTGCTGAGGCATCAGGGGGCACTTTCTCTTTCGTTGAATCCTATGACATGATTCAAGATGCCTTTGCAGGCTGCATTGCCGGCCTCCTCAGCGTCGTAGCTCAGGAGGTTCGCCTAAAACTGAGGTCAGCATCACGCGGTGTGGAGATGAAGTCGATTCCTTCAGGGAGATACAAGAACGAAATATCCAAGGGGATCAAGTCGATTCCTTCAGGAGGATACAGGAAGGTGTGATCAACGTCGGAGACCTTTATGCGGATGAGGAGAAAGCGTTTCTGATCTACCGTCGCAGGCAGAGAAGATAAGACCTCGCTTTTGGACATTACATGCTTCTACAAAGACGCCATATCGAAACGGGCTGTAGTAATACAAGGGGACCTAGTAGAGATACGTCGCCCTAGGGTGCCGTCCGCTCAAGATTTGGCAGTGAACTTGGAGGTTGATCGGCAGAGGAACCGCCTCCGTGCAGCAGAAAGCATTAATCGGGCTCAGCAGGGAATCATTCGGCCGGCCGCCACAAGATTGCTTGCGGAGAGGAGAAGTGATGTTATGGCTACTGCAGCTGCTAAAGCAGGAGATGGTATGACAGAGTGGCTTGCAGGTGAGATGAGTGAGACACAAAAGAGGATGGGAAGTGCAAGCGTGTATCAGCAGTCGGGCCGAGCGTATGCTCTCTCTGGAATGAGCTCCCATGCTAATCAAAGGGCGACGACTAGAGGCCAGATGGTGGCTGGAGGTGCTCTCGCTCTCGTCGCAGATTCTGCCGGTGGCGGATGTTCTGGTGGTGCTTTTGGAGGTTATGCCACACCGCAGATGGGTACTATGGTTGTCAAGTCTAGACAGAGCAAGGATGGAAAAGGGAGCACTTCTAAATAAGAATGCACTTTGCTGGTCTTTGAGTTTTTGCTATATACAAGTATTTGTCTAGTTTTAGGGCCGGTAATCAGTTCGGTTATGGAATAACCGCACCAATAACCGATTAACCAATAACTTATTAAGGCTAAATATTGCTACCATATATCAAACCAATTAACTATTTCGGTTAACCGCTAACCAATTTTGTTAATCGGTATGGTTATCGGTTAACCTAAATAACCAAAAATTATCAAAAAAATTGGACAATATTGCTTCACAATGTTAATTGTTCATGTTCGTTCTAATAACCATAAAGTCATAAATAGTAATATGACACATGCGACGGTTAGAGGCAGAGCACTGGTGTCTTGTATAATCGCAGTCGATAGAAATGGTTAGGGTTTTAAATTATTTAGGGCTTTAATTTGTAAATATAATTTATAATATATATTTATATTATATATATTATTAATTAATAAATAAATATCGTTAATTGGTTAGTATGGTTTGGTTTTGGTTATAACCAATAACTGATTGACTTAAAAAATCGAACCGATAACCGCACCATTAACCAATAAAATCGATTTTTGGTTACCAATAACTAATCGGTTATTTCGTATATTGGTTAAAAACCGACTAACCGAAACCGTTTAGATAGCACTATCTAGTTTTATCAGTTTTTTGGTTTCTTGATTGTGACTACACTTTCAGTTTTGTCAATACTTTTGGTTTTCTGTACTATACCTTTGTTTTGTTTTTTGTTTTTTTGAGTAATTAAACAGATGAAATCTGAGTGAACAAAGCAGCTTCCAAATCTCTTGAATTTCATATAGCTGCTTCACTTCACATTAATTTTCTTATTTTTGTCTTCCCTCAGCTTCACTTCACATTAATTACCATCAATAATTAATTACCATCAATAAGACAAAAATAAGAAAACATCAATAATTAATTACCATGAATAAGACAAAAATAAGAAAACATCAAAATTAGTTACCATCAATAAGACAAAAATAAGAAAATTAATGTAAAGTGAAGCTGAGGGAAGACAAAAATAAAAAAATTAACTGTTGCAGTTATGAATTCTTTAAATCTGGAGCTAGCTAGCTAAGTAAGACATGCAACATCTTTTTTTGTTTTTGTTTTTTGTTTTCCAAAGATGCTTAATTTTGTTGTAATCTTGGAATGGCAAATCAATTCGGATATAATAAGCTGCTCAAGAAGCTAATGGAAAAGCAGAACAATTTCATGTCTTAATAATTAGTACCTTTTGCTCTTTCATGAGGAAAAATACCTCTTTCAAAGTCAATCTTTTGTTGAATTTCTCATTTTAATTTTTAGCGATATACTTTTTCATAATCAATCGATCTTGTGCTGAATTTCTTTATTGCATAAAAGATAATTAAGTTATTTGGTGATTGATTAATCTGCCATTTTAAGGCTCTATTTACTTCATTTATATATTTGTTTTTCCATGAGATGAAGAATAATATGAGCACATTTGTTTCAACATCTCACCCGATTATTTGAGAATGACTGTACTGTTCATGCCCTTGCGTGATTAGCATGCTACGAGTTGTTTTTACCACTTGATAAAGCATAAGCATAAATTATAAAGGATTACTCCAATCCCCAGAAAGTACTAACATGTTTTGCAGATAGCAATCAGAAGTAAGTACAAAAATTAAGTGTCAAGGTCAAACCTAAGGGTCATGAAGAGATCCTGGGGAATGAAGAGACCTGCCAAATTATTTCGGGAAACGATCTAAAAGAATAAAACCTCAATGGCCTCAGGTGTAGCAGCGATGAACTATTGTTTCAGCGACCTGAGCTCCAACCATCACCTCCGATGCCAACACGCTCGAAACCAGCCTTACTCCAAGTGAAATTAGAAATGAATTCAGTTGGAGTAGGGGGGGGAGTAAGGTGCACATCCATACCGTTGTACAATAAATTCAAGATAATTGATTTTTCTAGACGACTTAAATGATGAATTTTGTTACCATTCAAAGCATGGATGCATGGGAGAACATACATTATACGTGATTACTCACAGAGAAAATCAGGTCTCTTGTTAGAGGCACATGAGAGAGCATGCTATGTGATTACTCACATTGAAAAGCCTTTTAGCTTGCACGAATCGCAACGAAGAGCATGCTATGTGATTACTCACATTGAAAAGCCTCTTAGCTTGCACGAATCGCAACGAAGAGCATGCTATGTGATTACTCACATTGAAAAGCCTCTTAGCTTGCACGAATCGCAACAAAGAGCATGTTATGTGATTGCTCACATTGAAAAGCCTCTTAGCTTGCACAAATCGCAACAAAGAGCATGTTACGTGATTACTCATAATGGAATATAAGCCTCTCAGCTTGCTCGAAGCGCATGAAAGAGCATGACACGTGAACTTTCGATGAAGAAAAAAAATCCTTATTCTATTATATGCGCAATGGATAATATTTGACGAAAAGTCGTGTATCTTTCCAAAAGGGTAGCAAAAAGCCAGATAAAGCATAGCAGGGGGATACGAAATGTGAAGTCCGCAAAGGACGCGTAATGAAAAGTTACATGAAATGTAATGTTGAGGTCTCATGTTGAAAAATACGACTCTTATTCTCTCAGAATTGCGGGAGATGAGCCTTCGCATGGGCTAAGGCAAAAATTTTAATAGAAGAATATTCAGCGAGAGTTGAAATTTTGAATTTGGATTAAGGTCGCGAGGAGACCTGAATCAAGAATTAGTAAAATGAACCTCAGCCTGAGCTGAGGTAGAAATTGAATGAAGTAATATTCAGCGAGAGCTTAAATTTTGAATTTGGATTAAGGTCGCGAGGAGACCTGAATCCAGAATTAGTAAAATGAACCTCAGCGTGAGCTGAGGTAGAAATTGAATGAAGTAATATTCATCGAGAGCTGAAATTTTGAATTTGGATTAAGGTCGCGAGGAGACCTGAATCCAGAATTTGTAAAATGAACCTCAGCTTGAGCTGAGGTAGAAATTGAATGAAGTAATATTCATCGAGAGCTGAAATTTTGAATTTGGATTAAGGTCGCGAGGAGACCTGAATCCAGAATTTGTAAAATGAACCCCAGCTTGAGCTGAGGTAGAAATTGAATGAAGTAATATTCAGCGAGAGCTGAAATTTTGAATTTGGATTAAGGTCGCGAGGAGACCTGAATCCCGAATTTGTAAAATGAACCTCAGCTTGAGCTGAGGTAGAAACTGAATGAAGTAATATTCATCGAGAGCTGAAATTTTGAATTTGGATTAAGGTCGCGAGGAGACCTAAATCCAGAATTTGTAAAATGAACCTCAGCCTGAACTGAGGTAGAAATTAAATGAAGTAATATTCAGCGAGAGCTGAAATTTTGAATTTGGATTAAGGTCGTGATGAGACCTGAATCCAGAATTAGTAAAATGAACCTCAGTCTGAGCTGATGTAGAAATTGAATGAAGTAATATTTAGCGAGAGCTGAAATTTTGAATTTGGATTAAGGTCGCGAGGAGATCTGAATCCAGAGCTGAGGTAGAAATTGAATGAAGTAATATTCAGCGAGAGCTGAGATTTTGAATTTAGATTAATGTCGCGAGAAGACCTGAATCCAGAATTTGTAAAATGAGCTTCAACATTAGTTGTGGTAAAAATTGAATGAAATAATATTCAGCGAGAGCTGAATTCTGTAAATGGATTAAGGTCAGGAAGAGATCTAAATAAAAAATTTGAAAAATGAACCTCAGCATGAGCTGAGGCAATATTTGAATGAAATAATATTTAGTGAGAGCCGAATTCTAATTTTGGATAAAGGCCAGAAAGAGACCTGAGTCCAAAATTCGAGAGCTGAGTCTCAGCATGTTAGGACCCCTGGGCTGATGAGGAAGTCAGACACCTCATGATTACTCTGGTTATATCAATAGATAAAGGTCTCCTTAAGGATGGTGTTATTAATAAACCAAAATTGAGGTTGCTCTCTCGATCTGTAATGGCTCGTTGTCTAAGTAACCTAAATCATGGTCACCATTTATATTGCACAATATACTTCCTTGGATATAGTGTGAAACTGATTTTACTCCGAATGACAATTTTGAGCTAATGTCAATCGGAGTAGGGGGGAGTAGGGGTGTATCCTACACCCCTTAGGGGTATCAAAAATACCTCATGAAAATGAAAACTTTTTTCATAAAAACCTATGAAAAATTGAACAAAAATAGCTTGACGAGCTCATGAGACTGTTAGGTTGATATAGTTAAACAGGTAAACTCATCTTATAAGAGATCTCTAATGAGTAGGGTAGAACCTTACGGTAAGAGGTTAAGAATGATAAAAGGAGATAATCTCTCTAGAGAAAAAGTATACGGATGAAGATGACAAAGAAATAGTACACGAGAGGCGTGACAAATATAACACGTCTGCTCACGCTAAAGGACAAACAAAGGCTAAGACTGAATTCGGTTTGAAGCCTGAATTGATATGGAAAGAACTTGATTTGAAGCTTGAATTTCAAGTCTAGGAGAGAAGCTCTAGCATGAGCTAAACTCTGAGTGAACCCGGCAAGACTTTGACATCCAGGTCTCGGAAATGAGCTTAATTTAGTGAAAGCTGAATTATGGACTGGGAGTAAGGTTGAGAGAGGCGTGAATGAAGAAACCGAGAGATAAGTGCCAACAGGAGTTGAGCCAAAATGGAATGAAGTAAAATTTAGTGAAAGCTGAATTTGGAATTTAGCTCAAGGTCCTGAAACAACTTGAATCCAGAATTTGAAAGATGAGCTACAGCAGTAGCTGAGCTAAATATTGGAAGAAATGAGAGGCAATGAGAACTGAATTTTTAACGAGGAATAAGGTCAAGATGAGACCTGAATTAGGGATTCAAAGAGGAGCTGAGCCAAATATTAAATAAAATAAAATTATGTGAGAACTTAAATTCTGAGGGAAAGCTTCAGTAAGAGCTAACCCTAGCACGGTTTAAATATATTTTTACTAGAGCCAATGCTCATCGTTCGATATATAAGGTCCAGCGGAGTCCTGAATTAAAAAAAATTGAAAGATGAAATTCATGGAGACAAGTCCAAAGAATGAATAGTGTATTGCTCATAGAAGGCGAAACTCAGAAATGACCACTCTCGTATTAACCATTACATTGGCTGAAATTTAAGTGAGCTTTATCATGAGTTAAGAATTAAATGAGGAAGATTTAGCAAGAGCTGAAGTCTGGATTTCAAGGTCGAGAATTAAGAGACATAAATTTAGAATTTAAAAGACGATTCAGCATGAGTTGAGCTGAAAGTTAAATGAAGGTCTGACTAGAGCTGAATTCTGAATTTTGGATTAAGGTCAGGAAGAGACCTAAATCCGAAATTCGAAAAAAGAGCTTCAGCCTTAGCTTAGCAAAAGGTTGATGAGTTATGGTGTAGTGTGAGCCAAACACCGAAGCTGAAAAATGGTCAAGAAGAGACCTAAATTTAGAAATTGAAATAAAATTTTAGCATGATTTGAACTTGGAGAGAACTCGGCAAGAGCCCGAGTTCTCAACCCATAGAAGAAGCTTCAGCGTGAGCTGAACTTTGAATAGGCTAGGCATGAGCCTGAGCCCTTAGCCTATGAATCTAGCTCCAATGTGAGCTGAGATGTGAGAGATCTCAATAGGTGCCTTAGCTATCAGCTTGAGATATGAGCTCCAGCGTGAGCCAAGCTCTCAACATCGAAATCAAAGTATCAGCATGAGCTCAACTTCGAGAGATACTAGCAAAAGCCCAAGCTCCTCACCATGGGAGAAGCTCCAATATGAGCTAAACTTTGAATGATCTAGGTAGGAGCGGAGCTCTCAACCTAAGAAGTTGGCTCCAGCGAGAGTTATACTCTACTTATTATAATCAAGCTCCAGCATGAGCTAAACTTTGACTGAAATAGGTAGGAGCTGAGCTCTCAACCTAAGAAGTTAGCTCCCACGTGAGCTATACTCTGCTTGTTTTAGTCAAACTCCAGCGTGAGCTAAACTTTGAATGAGCCAAGGAGGAGTTGAGATCTTAGCCTAAGAAGTTAGCTCCAACAAGAGTTGAACTCTAAATACTAAAATCAAGTGTCAGCAAGAGCTGAAATTTAGAGATAGCTCGAGTTAAATTCCGATGAACTAAGGTCAGCGAGAAGCTGAACTTTGAATCTAAGTTAAGGTAGCGAGAAGACCTAAATCTAGAATTTATGAGATGAGTGTCGGTGTGAACTTTGATTAAAGTCAGCAAGGGAACTGATTCCAGACTTGGTGAGATGATTTTTAGCATTAACTGAGATATAAATTTAATAAAATAATATTCAACGTGAGTTGAATTCCGAATTTGGATTAAGGTCGCGCTGAGACCTGAATCCAGAATTTGTACATAGAACCTCAACATGAGCTGAGGTAAAAATTGAAGAAAATAATTCAGCGAGAGCTGAACTCTGAATTGGGATTAAGGCCACGAATAGACCTAAATCCAGAATATGTAAGATGAACCTCCGCATGAGCTGAGGTAAAAATTTAATGAAGTAATATTCAGCGAGAGCTGAATTCTGAATTTGGATTAAGGTCACGAAGAGACCTGAATCCAAAATTTGAAAAATGAATCTCAACATGAGATGAGGCAAAATTTTGATGAAAAAATATTCAGTGTGAGCTGAATTTTGAATTTGGATTAAGGTCACGAAGAGACCTAAATCCAGAATACGAAAGAAGAGCCTCAGCTTGAGCTGAGACAAACTTTTAATGAAATAATATTTAATGAGAGCTGAATTTTGAATTCGGATTAAGGTCACGAAAAGACCTGATTCCAGAATTCGTAAGAAAAACCTCAACACGAGTCGAGGTAAAAGTTTAATGAAGTAACATTCAGGGTGAGCTGAATTCTGAATTTTGATTAAAGTCAAACTTTCAATGAAACAATATTCAATGAGAGTTGAATTCTTGATTCGGATTAAGGTCACGAAGAGACCTGATTCCAGAATTTGTAAGAAAAACCTCAACACAAGTCGAGGTAAAAGTTTAATGGAGTAATATTCAGTGTGAGCTGAATTCTGAATTTTGATTAAAGTCAAACTTTTAATGAAATAATATTCAATGAGAGTTGAATTCTAGATTTGGATTAAGATCACAAAGAGACCTAACTTTGGAATTAAGGAAGAATTTTCACCATGCTGTCAAACATACTGAATGAAGTAAGCTCGAGCACGTAATTTGAGAGATGAACCTTAAGGTAAGTTGATGGAAGTAAACTTAAGCACGCTCTTAGTGAGATAGCTTTGAACATAAGCCGAATAATACGAATCTTAGAAATCAGGGCTCATAGTTTGTAAAGTTGGTTCAAGCAAGATCTGAGCTAATGAAGTGTGATTCTACGAATTAGAAATAACTACTCCGACTTTCTTCTTGATAAAGAATCAGCCGGAGTAGGGGGGAGTAGATGTTGTGGCACAAAATATCAGGTCTCGGTTAGAGACCTGATAAAGAGATCACACACAGAAAGTACGAAAATATAAATGAAACCGGCCTCAGTTAGAGACCTGAGAAAGAAACAATTCACTAAGATATAGAGAAACAGTTCAAAACACTTGTTTAGAGACCTGGCGAGCATCAGGTAGCGCGAGAGACCTCATCAGGTCTCCCGTTGCGCGAGAGACCTCGTCAGGTCTCCCGTTGCGCGAGAGACCTCGTCAGGTCTCCCGTGTCCTTCCTGCCAACTCTGACATCACTTTTAAGTAAGTCAATAAGATTTCGCCACGTGGAAAGTTGGCTACTAAAGACCTTTAGATCTACTGCTTAATCTTTAAGCAACACTCATTTCCATATAAATAAGGGAGTTGGTCATTTCTTTATACACAATATTCTCCACACAAAAACACTCACGCACTCTACAATATTATCTTCAAGAATGAGCGAATCTGACTTAAGCTTCGGAGGGTGTTCGCCGGAAACCACCCCCGGCGTTCATTCTTTTGCAGGCAAACACACATCGACATGAAGCGGAACCGTAGCAGTTCATCTCTTGGCCCCAGATTCACAACAAGTGAGCAGCAATTTCCCCTTTTCTTATGTGGAGAATGTTCTTGAAGATGTTGGGCTGATTTTGGCCAGTTAGTTTATATGGTGCGTCACTTTTTGGGACGCAACACAATGCATTATATTTTAATATTATTTTTATATGCATCGTGCATTATTTATGCAATGCAATATATTTCAAGATTATTTTCTAAAATGGATTATATGCGCCGAATTAATGCACCGTGATTGAACATATAATGCATTTATGATTTCAAGATAATGTGCAAAAAAAAATTTAAAATTTGAAATGAGGTATTATGAACTGCTCTATAATGCATTTAAAATTTTAAGATAATGCACGTCCAAATCTAATAAAATAGTAATATAACAATTTTCAATATTTGCATATTAGTATTAGTTGAAATAATTCGATAAATACAATAGAAAAATTAATTATGTCGATAGAATAAAAACTAAATGAAACAATGGATGGAATGTATGTGCAGTTGTGCACGTAGGATTAAATATTAAGAATTCACCCCTAATTGTAGATAGAAACCGTCCATAATTAAAAGAGCAAAATACAAAATTAACCTTCCCCTATTCAACGGGATAAGAATTAATGAAAACTACCTAAATATATATTAACCATAGATCATAAAAAATGGATGGATAGGATTGTTTCTCATTTCTTACGGGAAAGATGTTTTACATATGATTTCTTCCCTATATATATATATATATATTTTTTTTTTTTCCTGTTTTCCAGTTCCCTGTTTTCTGTTTTTTTTTTAAATTATTTTCAGCTTTTATTTCAATTTTTTAAGAAAAAATTCTACTTTTATTTTTCCACATTTTTTTTTTGTTTGACTCTTCGTTTTTTTTTTGCTGCTTCTTCTTTGGTCAAGATTTGAGCGATGGGAGCTGAAGGCCTCGAAGCGAGCCAAAAAAGTCCAAAAATAAAATGTTGCCGATTATCCTTATATTAGTAACCGGAGCGAAGGCGGAGACGAAAAGACAAACAACTGAAATTAAAAAAAAAATTGACCGGGTCAATGGGTCAAACCCAGGTTGACCCCCGACCCGACCCGGTCGCATGTGAAATGCGACCTGCTGCATGAGAGACTACCTCATTATCTAATTTACTTAATGTCAAATTGTCGAATACTCTAATATGGTTCTCCTCTTTCTTAATTTTTTTTTTGGTAAATGAAAATTTATTTAATTACGCACGAGGGGTGCAACCCAATAATGAGAGACAAAGTTCAACAACAAAATAAATCACAAATCAAAAAAGCTCGAGACAAAGAGATGGATTGCAAATCCAATCTCCCAAACTAAAACAGACACGATGCGGAGAAAGATTTGAAATCCAAAACCAAAATCGAACTCTAATCATCTCAATCAAATCATCGCAACTGCTCGACATATTCTTGAACACCATCTCATTCCAATTATTCCAAATGTTCCAAACAACACAAATCCATAATGCCTTCTACCCCTCCGATGATTTCTTTTTCCTTGCTAACTTCATATGTTGTTCAAAATGACATGACGAAATATTGTTCCGAAATTTTGAGATTTTTTTTTGTACTACTTTTTTTGGGGTGATAATTTTTTCCGAGACTTTAGATTCCGTAATAGGCATGATGTTATTAAGATTAATTAAATTTCAAATTCTTTCGGTACTTTGGGTTCACTGGCCAAAAATGATAATTAGAAGCATATTGCTCAACCAAACAACACCAATATTCATAATGAGGTAATCTTTGAAAAATATACATCACAATTGTGAATATTTGTTTGAAGTCAATCTTTAGTGATAATACAACTTATAAATATTTTATTAGTTGTCCTTAAAAAGTACTCTATCCATCCCTATTTTAAAGTTCTGTTTGCTCATTAAAAATTATCGCTAATTTAAAGTCATACTTTGCTTTTTGGACACTGTTATCCTTATTTTCCTCACTAATACCCTTGCCACTAATGGGTTCACCCCACTCTTTAACACAACCTAATTAGAATCTCTAATTAAATTACAAATTCCACCAAATAACACCACCAGCCCACCCACCCCACTAAATTACTGGAGTATGTGATTCATTTTGTCTTTAATTCTTTGCTTATTTAATTTATGCTTATTTAATTTCTACTTTATTTATTGAATTAACATGATTTCAATTTTATTCCTTGCAATCGATCTACGTTTTATTCTTCAACGATTTTTCTCTTAATTTCTTACGAACATTTAATTTCCATAGCACAATTTAATTTTTTAACACAATTTAATTCCTTATCAACCGACTTTAAATCTTTAATTTCTTATCACACGATTTAATGTTGATATATCAATTTAATTAAAATAGAGACATTGAAATAGAGACGGAGGGAGTATTATTTTATAATAGTTACCCATGTTAAACGAAAGATTAGACATGTGTTGGCATAAAAGCGCTTCGCGTCTTTATTATTATTATTATTATTATTATTATTATTATTATTATTATTATTATTTTTTTTTTTTTTTTTTTTTTTTTTTTTTTTTGTAAGTTCGGTACGCGTGACTATAAGGAAGGTTTCTTCCCTTCTTTCGCAGTTAACTTTTTCAACTTTTTCTATTGATACAGATTGGACTGCTTCAAATGTCTCAATGGAAAATACTCTCTCTCTCTCTCTCTATGATCTTTTTCTTTGTATGGCGGCTGGGCGGTGCTGGGAAAAACTTTATTGAATTATCTTATGTATTTTTGGAAGATAAATAAATTTACTTACTATATAATTAGTCAACTGTTTTTTTCTAAGGTCAACTCAAACAAAAAGCGTTCTATTAACGCTACACGTCAGATCAGATTTTTATGGAAAAATTATGTAGGTAAAAATAAAATTAAAAATATGTAGCCATGTAGGCTAAGTAATTGGGCCCCAAAAGCAAAAGCGTTCTATGAACGCAACACGTCAGATTTTCGTTAAAAATACCTCTAAAAGGTGTAGTCGTCTATGTTAAGGAATTAATAGGATCTCTCTCTCTCTCTCTCTCTCTCTATATATAATATATAAATATACATGCTCCTCGTTCCAACACAATAGCATAGCAACACAACACAAACATTGATCATCCTGCAAAGGTTAAAGAATTCGCTACAGCTAGAGCAGAAGGATCTCTTCACCGCCACTAAAACCACAACGAATTCGTGGCTTCCTCTGTCAATAACGTAAGCAGCTCTCTCTCTGCCAATTCTTATGTGTGTGTTTACTGCGTTTTTTCACCATACATAGTCGTGTGCTGATTATTGCAGTTGCGTATATTTGAAAACAATCGAGTTATTGATTCAATAATCTTGTTGCAAACTCTAATATAAGTTGTGATTTCCGTGCAGAAAACATGTGGGATTTGCTCCGTAAGCGTTGCAGCAGGAGGTTTCACCGGAGAGTGCTCCCACGCCTTCCACTTCCCCTGCATTAACACCTACATCTCTAACGGCAACCGCCTCTGCCCCGTCTGCTCCGCTCCTTGGAATAATCTGCCCCCTAACCCCTTCGCCTTTCCGGTGCACAACCGCCCTTCTCATTGCTTTCCTAATCTTCTGAGCCCTATTCACCGTGTATTCGAGCAGGAGCCTCTCTGTTTCAACGACGATGAACCCCTCCCCGACGTCGGAGCCGATGATAACATGGCCATGGATTCAACCGTTGACTCGCATAAAGTGACCATAAAGGCTATTCCCGAGCGCAAGGCCGTTGCTGCTTCGGAATCCGTATCTCAGTTTGCCGTTCTCGTTGGACTGAGGGCGCCGTCGCTGCGTTCCTCTCAGCGCGCGCCTATTGACATCGTTACCGTGCTGGATGTCAGCGGCAGCATGTTTGGAAATAAGTTGAATCTTTTGAAGAGCGCTGTGCACTTTGTCATTGACAAGTTGGGAGATTGCGACCGCCTTTCCGTGGTGTCGTTCTCTACTCATGCTCGTCGAATGTTGCCTCTGCGAAGGATGACAGCGACTGGCCGTGATGAGGCTAAGTGTGTGGTTGACTCGCTCGTGGCGGAGGGGTCGACCAACATTGTTGATGGCCTGAGGAAGGGAGCTCAGGTGCTTGAGGAAAGGCGCCACAAGAATCCGGTGAACAGCATTATCTTCTTGTCGGATGGGAATGACACTTGCAATCTTAACTCTTTGTTGCAAGACTACAACAACTCGAGAAATATTTCCGGATATCTGGATATGTTGCCTGCCTCGATCTTCCCCAGAAACCAAGATTCAAAGCAGCAGGGGAAAACGATTCCAGTACATTCGTTTGGATTTGGTTCGGATCACGATCCCATCACAATGCATGCCATTTCTGATGCATCAGGGGGCACTTTCTCTTTCATTGAATCCTATGAAATGATTCAAGATGCCTTTGCAGGCTGCATTGGCGGCCTCCTAAGCGTCATAACTCAGGAGCTTCGCCTAAAACTGAGATCAGCATCACATGGGGTGGAGATCAAGTCGATTCCTTCTGGAAGATATTGGAGTGAAGTATCTAACCAAGGATCAGAAGGGATGATCAATGTTGGGGAGCTTTATGCAGATGAGGAGAAAGAGTTTCTGATCAATCTATCAATACCTGTGAACAGCAACGGAGGCGAAGATAGCGAGAGAACGAGCTCACTTTTGGACATTACATGCTCCTACAAAGACACCATCTCGAAACAGATTGTAGTAGTAGAAGGGGACCTAGTAGAGGTACGTCGCCCAAAGGTCCCGTCCTCTCAAGATTTGGCAGTAAACTTGGAGGTAGATAGACAGAGGAACCGCCTTCGTGCAGCAGAAAGCATTAAGCAGGCTCAGCAAATGGCAGAAGCAGGAAATCATTCAGGCGCAACAAAATTGCTAGCGGAGGAGAGAAGTGATCTAATGGCTACGGCTGCTGCTCAAGCAGGAGATGGTATGACTAAGTGGCTTGAAGGGGAGATGAGAGAGACTGAGATGAGAATGGGAAGTGCAAGGGTGTATCAGCAGTCAGGACGAGCGTACGCTCTCTCTGGAATGAGCTCCCATGCTTCTCAAAGGGCGACGACTAGAGGCGGTGTGGTAGCTGGAGCTGCCTTCTCATCAATGCCGTTGGGCTGCCCTGCTCCCGGAGCTGCTTTTGGAGCTTCTGGCTGCCCTCCTTCCGGATCTTCTGCTGCTGGTTTCGGAGGTTTTGCGGCCGGTGCTGCTTTCGGAGGTTATGCCACACCACAGATGGGTAATATGGTTAGCAAGTCTAGGCTGCAGCAGCAGCAGCAGCAACAGAGCAAGGCAGGAGAAAGGAACACTTCACAATAAGAATGGAGTTTGCTTGTTTTTTATATTTGCTACATAGTATTTGTCTAGTTAGATTTAGTGTTTTTTATTACTTTTGCAGTTTTTTGGTTCCTGCATTGAAAGTACAATTTCGAGGTTTGTAAAGAGTTATGGTTTTCTCGAGTAAATACATGAAAATCTGATTTTACTCATCCTTGCCTTTATTCTGTTATGAGAATGCTTTTAATATTTGCGTTATTATTGGAAGGTGATGTATTTATCTAGAATTATCTAAATAAATATAAATTAAAATATTTTAGAATAATCAAGATTATATGAGTTGTATGTAGAATCTAAAAATATTCTAGAGAATTCAAAGTATAGGATATTAATGTAGGATCTAGAAATGTTCTAGAATATTCATGATTAGGGAATGTATAATCTAGATTAGATGAATTTAGTAGTAACTAGTAGAGAATTCTAAATTCCTACGAGGATCTAGAGAATTCTCTTAACAACTATAAATAGGAGTTTGTACCATTTGTAATGTAAGCCAAAAGCCAAGAGCTAATCAAGCAATTAAGTTAAGTTTTGTAACAAGTTCATACTCTCTATAGCCTTCTAGGAGACAAGAGCTCCATTCTAAACTTCATCTCTATATTCTACACACTACACTTACAATATTCATCTTCACCACTTCACCAAAATCACCCACCACACACAAACCACAATATAATCACCTTCATTTTCTAACAAGTGGCATCAGACATGGCAACATCAAGTCTCTCAATATCGACTCCAATATTCAATGGACACAACTACGACTATTGAAGTGACCGTATGAAGACTTGCCTTGAATCTCATGATCTTTGGGATGTCGTTGAAGAAGGAATCACTATGCCTGAAGAAGGAGAAACCACGCCTAAAGGAGAAAGCAAAGAGGCATCATCGTCCGAGGTACGCAAGAAATTAAAGCAACAAAATGTTAAAGCTCTTTATCTTCTTCAACAATCAGTTAGTGATTCTATCATGGCTAGAATTTTTCAAGCTACTACAGCGAAAGAAGCTTGGAATATCCTTAAGGAGGAGTTCCAAGGAAATACTAAAGTTCTAACCACTAAACTACAAAGTTTAAGACGCGAACTTGAGAATCTAAAAATGAAAGATTCTGAGGTTGCAAAAGACTATTTCTCAAGAATAACGAAAATAGTCAATCAAATGAGATCTTACGGAGAAAAGATCTGTGATGAAAGGATCATACAAAAGGTCTTGATCAGCCTCACCGAGAAGTATGATCCAATAGTAGTGGCCATTGAAGAATCGAAAGATTTGTCGACAATGTCCGTTGCGGAGCTTATGGGTTCGCTTGAAGCTCACGAGCATAGATTGAGTAGGCGACATGAAAGCTCACTTGAAAGCGCTTTTCAATCCAAGCTCAACGTCAAAAGAAATGGTGGAAACTACAAGAATCGTACTAAGGAAGGAAGCTCCAACAATAAGGAGAGCAAGCGCAACTTTCCACCATGCGGGATTTGCAAGAAGACAAATCATATGGAGAAGGACTGCTATCATCGAGGAAAGCCACAATGCAAAAACTGCAAGAGGTTCGGGCATGCAGAAAAGGATTGCAGAGATACAAAGAACCATCAGGCCAACTATTCTGAAGATCAAAAGAAGAAAGAACATCTATTCTACACATGTCACTCTGCAACATAAATGAAAGACGACGAGTGGTACATCGGACATCCAACGAGAACATCTTTCGCGAGCTCGATGACTCCATCACAATAAAGGTCAAGATGGGAAACAGAGAGCTAGTGGAGACGAAAGGAAAAGGTACCATTGTCATAGAAACTAAGAAAGGTACGTGATTCATTAAAGATGTTCTCCTCGTACCGCGTCTTGCACAAAATCTACTAAGTGTAGGCCAAATGATGGAAAATGGATATGCCTTTCACTTTGAAAGAGATTATTGTCGAATTTATGACATAAAAAATAATCAAGAAATTGCAGAAGTAAAAATGGGAAAAAATAGAAATTTTCCCATTTTCTGGCAATATCCACAAAATACAATGGTGGCTCAACTCGATGATACAAGTCTCTGGCATCGAAAATTTGGGCATTTGAATCTCAATGCCTTGAGGCTACTTCATCATAAAAATATGATGAGAGACCTCCCTCTTCTCAACAAAAGCGATCACGTCTGTGAAGGATGCATGTTGGGAAAGCAACATACACAACCATTTCCAAAGGAAAAAACATGACGAGTGAAGGAAATATTGGAACTTGTCCATACCGACGTCTGTGGGCCAATGAGAATGCCTTTAATAAATCAAAACAGGTACCTTATCCTCTTTATTGATGATTATTCTAGAATGACGTGGGTATATTTCCTTCAAGAAAAATCAGAAGTCTTTAGAATCTTCAAGAGATTCAAGAACTTTGTTGAGAAACAAAGTGGTCGCAAAATTAAGAAGCTGAGAAGTGATCGAGGTACCGAATATAATTCTAGAGAATTCGACAAATTTTGTGAAGACGAAGGCATGGAGCATCAACTAACGGTAGCCTACACTCCACAACAAAACGGAGTGTCAGAAAGGAAGAATAGAACAATCATGAAGATGGCAAGGTCCATGCTCGCGGAGAAAGGAATGCCAACAAAGTTCTGGGCGGAAGCAGTCTATACATCAGTCTACCTGCTAAATCAGTGTCCAACTAAGGCGGTTTTAAACAAGACTCCAATCAAGGCATGGTCAGGACAGAAACCTTCAGCCAAATACTTGAAGATCTTTGGAAGTATTTGCTACATTCACATCCCCTCCGTCAAAAGGCATAAATTGGAGAATAAGACGGAGAAAGGCATCTTCCTCGACTACAGCTCCAAATCCAAAGGATACAGAATCTACAATCTCGAGACCAAGACATTGGTGACAAGTCGAGACGTGGAATTCGGCGAGCAAGCCTCTTGGAATTGAGAGACTGAAGATGTCGAAAGGATGACCACAACTACACAACTCGAAGAAATTCCAGAAAAAGAAGAACAAGTTCAAGAAGGCCCCATATCTACGCCAAGATCCTCCTCAGAAGCCAAAACATCAAGTGAAGCCGACTCCTCACCAGAATCTCCAGCTCGTAGAGTAAGAACTTTAGCAGATTTATATGAATCTACTAATACTTATAAAATATGCAACTTTTGTTCTTTGGAGCCAAGTAACTATGCGATAGCTTCAAAGGAAAAAGTTTGGATTAAAGCAATGGCGGAGGAGATACAAATGATTGAAAAGAATGATACTTGGGAGTTGGTTGATCTTCCAAGTAACAAAGAAGTTATTGGAGTCAAGTGGCTATTCAAGACGAAGATGAATCCTAATGGCTCAATCCAAATGCATAAGGCAAGACTTGTCGCAAAGGGATATGCTCAAATACCAGGTGTCGACTACATAGAGACATTCGCTCCAGTTGCTCGAATGGACACAATTCGAGCACTCATAGCTCTTGCAGCTCAGAAGAAATGGCATCTTTTTCAACTGGATGTCAAGTTGGCTTTTCTCAATGGAGATCTAAAAGAAGAAGTATATGTGGAGCAACCAGAAGGATTCATAAAGGAAGAAGGCAAAGTTCTTCGCTTAAAGAAAGCATTCTACGGGCTCAAACAAGCTCCACGAGCTTGGTACAGTAAGAATGATGGATATTTCACTCGTCAAGACTTCAAAAGGAGCAAGAACGAGGCCACACTATACATCAAAATTCAAGGTACGAACATCCTAATTGTCTCTCTTTATGTTGATGACTTAATCATCACAGAAAACAATGCCATACTAATTGAGGAATTCAAGAGAGACATGATGAATACCTTTGAGATGAGTGACTTGGGTTTAATGCACTATTTCCTTGGAATGGAGATAAGTCAAGAAGAAGGGGGCATCTTCTTATCACAGAAAAAGTATATTAAAGATATATTTAAGAAGTTCAAGATGCAAGATTGCAAGCATGTCGTCACTCCTCTAATTCCAAATGAAAAGCTAAAGAAAGAAGACGGAGCAAGGCCTACGGATGCTACCAAATTGAGAGTCTACTTTACTTAACGCCGACGAGACCAGACATCATGTACGCCACAAGTCTTCTATCCAGATTCATGGAACATCCTACGGAGACGCACTACGGAGCAGCAAAAAGACTCCTCAGATATCTGCAAGGAACACTTAACCACGGTATTTGGTATAAGTCAAGTTCCGACCCACAACTCGTTGGATATTGTGACAGTGATTGGGCTGGGTCACAAGATGATATGAAAAGCACCTCTGGATACGTATTTAAGCTCGGATCAGGAGTTTTCTCATGGGGATCGAAGAAATAAGACTCAGTTGCTCTATCATCTGCAGAAGTTGAGTATGCTGCAGCAGCCGGAGCGGCATGTCAAGCAATATGGCTTAAAAGAGTATTGAAAAAAATGGAAGAACTACAAAACTCGGCAACCGAGATTTACTGCAATAACAAGTCAGTTATCGCAATGGCCAAGAATCCAGTTCAACACAAATCGCACAAAGCACATTGATATCAAGTATCACTTCTTAAGAGATGTCCAAGCAAAAGGGTGCATCCAAATGAAGTATTGTCCAACGGAGGAACAACTAACAGATTTCTTCACCAAGGCGCTATCAAGAGATAGATTCCAGTTCCTACGAAGGATGCTTGGAGTTATCGACAAATGCATCAAGGAGGAGTATTGAAAGATGATGCATTTATCTAGAATTATCTAAATAAATATAAACTAGAATATTCTAGAGTAATCAAGATTATATGAGTTGTATGTAGAATCTAGAAATATTCTAGAGAATTCAAAGTATACGATATTAATGTAGGATCTAGAAATGTTCTAGAATATTCATGATTAGAAAATGTATAATCTAGATTAGATGAATTTAGTAGTAACTAGTAGAGAATTCTAGATTCCTATGAGGATCTAGAGAATTCTTTTAACAACTATAAATAGGAGTTTGTACCATTTGTAATGTTTGTAATGTAAGCCAAAAGCCAAGAGCTAATTAAGCAATCAAGTTAAGCTTTCTAACAAGTTCATACTCTCTATAGCCTTCTAGGCGACAAGAGCTCTATTCTAAAATTCATCTCTATATTCTACACACTACACTTACAATATTTATCTTCACCACTTCACCAAAATCACCCACCACACACAAACCACAATATAATCACCTTCATTTTCTAACAGTTATGTAACAAGAAACGAAAAACATGAGTTCGTCCAAACTTTTGAGTGGCCCGCCATTTACCCTCTCGTATAATGTGATTAAAATTTATCAAAGATCTATACTTATTATAAAAGTACCTTATTTACAGAATTTGATTTACCTATTATATTCCTATTATATATCTAATATGGGGATAATATAGTAATACTATAGACTCCCTCTAGCCACTAAGAGAATGCATAATTGTCCTTTTTTAGTTGTCCACAAAGAGAATGCATAGTCTATTTATGGAAACTATTCTCTCACTTACTACCCTTAATGTGAGACCCTATCTCCACTAACATTTACTTTTTCTTCACTCACATTTTACTTTCCAAGATTTTCTTAAAACCCGCACAGCCACAAAGTATGCATTCTCTTTGTGGTCGGAGGGAGTATTATAGAATATAGACAAATATAATAGTTCAATGGATATATCTATTAAAATAGTATATTTCTTAGAATATACACTCCCTCCGTCCACGATATATCTACATATTTACCACAAAAAAATTGTCCACAATGAATCTACCCACTTTAATTTTTTTACACTTATACCCTCACACTCATTCCTTATTTACTACCCTTACCAATATGGACCCCTCCAAAACAAATTACCCAACCCTCTTAACTCACTAATTAAACTCCTAATTACCCAACCCAATTGTCCCCTCCAACCCAGCCCAAAATCGACACCACTCTAACCCTAACCCATAATCTGTCATTCCTTTCTACTCAATTTCCGCCAAAATTCGCCGTCTGCAACCCTAGTTCTCTCTCGCTCTTCTTTCAAACTCTCACGCGATGAACTCTCAATCTGCACCCCCTCCCCCACACTGCCTTTCTCTGATAATCTCGAAATTCCTTTCTCATTGGACAATCTATCATGCCCAGAAGCAACCCATTTCTCCCCAGTACCAACCTATTCGTGGGAGAAAACTGAGTCCCAGATCGATTGGGATGAGGTGGTGTCGGAATCTCTGCAGAACACTTGTACCTCTGCAGAATGTCATCCCTCAAGTTTGCCACCTGCAAGTTGTACCTAATTCTAAACACATTCAGGTAACTCTTGGCAATCAAGTTAGATGAGAAGAGCTTGTTACTCATATACTTGGGACACTCGTGATCACCATAGTATCTTTTGATCAAGAACTTCCCAGTAGCATGAAACTTTCCCTATTTCAATTGTCCTTAGGAAGACAAAATGAGCTTTTGGCCCTAGGTGAGTATGAAAGTTATCGGTGGAACTACACTGGCATAAATTCTCCAAGGACATGGTGGGGTACAAAAAGCTTCACACTTGACTTTACTGACTTTTCTAAACCTAATGAATCTACAATCCTCAATAGCGTAGTTTGTAAGTGCCTCTCTACACTCCCAACCATCCTGAAAATGCATTCCTAGCATCACTTGCATATCTTTGTGCTCACATCTAGGACCATAGTAAACTACATGCTTTCTACGTCTCACAGTAAGATCTTCCCCATTTGTTTCAGATGATTGATAAGCCCCATCAGAATCCTCATATTCAGATAGATGTGGCTGACCCAAGTCAAGCTGATCAATATCCTCAAAGTCATCCGCTAACACAAACACACTTCCCAGTTTCTCATTGTTTAGATTTTCCTTTGCTACTGCATATTCATCATCAGAAATGAAGTCTAGATCATCAAGACTGACATGAGATCTCTCCTCTGAAGGGTAGAAGTCAGAGTCGAAATCACTATCATAGTTCTCTTCTTGGATTTGTTTCTGCTTACCTTTTCCCCCGGCATTGGTCTCTTCTTTCCCAACTTCTTTCTGCTTGCCATTGCTCTCTTCTTCCTCAACTTCTTTTTGCTTACCCTTCCCACTAACAGTGCTCTCTTCTACCCTAACTTCTTTTTGTTTTCCCCATATTCGAGCAGATACACTTAGTGTTGTCTCATCTATAACCTCATCAAATAATTTCCCATCCTCAATAAATATATTGATGATCCTACATCTGCCCCCAATCAATTGTATCATTTCCATCACCCCACTATCATCTGTAATAGGCCTATAATCATGAGTTTGGTGAATTCTATACCAAAAACCAGCCCAACTAACATAACCTAATTGCTCAAATTCCTCCACTAAATCAAAATACCCAAACTTATCCCTATCAAAACCCCATTTGTTAAGCATTTGCCCCCCAACGTAATCAAGAACACCATTTACCTCTGTGAAGGTTCAACCATAATTCAGATACAAAGTGAACATTCACTGCAAAAATTTGAAAAAAAAATCAATTTTGGTACTAAATATCATCCAATAAATTCGCAAAACCATAAAAGACCTAACCCCAAACCCTAAGCCCAAACCCTAACCCTAAACCATAAACCATAAACAAGAAAGCTAAGAATAACACAAAACCAGTACGACAAAAACCACTAAATGTAAAAAATTCCAAACAAGGAGGACATACCTTTTGGCCATATCTCCAGCATAAATTGAAAAAAATCGGGACCACTGGGACCACAATGTCGCTCTATATCGTCTGTGTAGAGAATTATTGAATCGATTCAAATAGGAGAATAATTAAAGAAATATGCTTTGTCGACAAGAATCCAAGAACAACGGACAAATCTTACCACGTTCAAAATGGATGTTTTCTTCGAACCCAGAAAAGTTTTAGACTTTGGGAAAAGTTTCAGAGAGTAAAATAAATTGGGGATCGATAAAAATGGCTTTGTTAATTAGATAAAGCATTTGTTTCATAAAACAATGTCGTTTAGGGTTGAGTAAAACTCTGTCGTTCTGTAAATGATGCCCCGTCAGCGACACGTATATGACACGTGTACGAAAATTTACACGCAGCTAACATGTCAGTAGATTCTATGCCGGAGTAGCTCATCGGGATACAAATCAAGAAGAATCAGTGGTTTGGAAATTTGAGTAAGAGAATCTTTGATTAGGGAAAAAATACGAATTTAGAAAAAGTTCGGGTATTTACATGCAACTAACCCTAAGGAGAATTCATTTCTATTATAACCCTCCCTAAAGAGGATTCAAGACATTCCAATGGTTGAATTCTATATTTTTAGATAGTTGTTTCCCGTAGGTTTCACTAGTACAAAAGTTAGTCTGGACTTGATTCAACTGAGGTATTAAAATATTTTTTTTAGTTATATGTATATATATCCTTATCTAAGACTAAAAGCAACATTGCATCAACTTTTTACTCTTATATATTTGAGTCAATGGTCATTGTTTTCCCTTCTTGACCTTGAATTAATCTCAATTAGGATGGCTTTTAAAGATAATAGACAATCTTTTCTACAGATTAAAATGCCACCAACTCATGAATTGGCGGTCTATATTTCTTTATAAAAAGCATTCCGTTTACATTAGCTTATGTACAAAATCGCTTTATCCAACTATTAGTATAAGATTATATAACTAATTATTGACTTTCGTTGCAGCAACATATGTTCTTTAGAAAAATATGCTCCCTCCGTCCACGAAAATTATAGTCAGATTTCTCTTTTGATCTGTCCACGAAAATTTTAGTTTTTGCATTTAAGAAAATAGCTTTACACATTCTTTACTTTTCTAACCTCATTCCATTTCAATATTTACATAAAAACCAACTTCTGGTTCACAACTTTATTACTTAACTCAAAACTTCTACCTACTTTTCAATACAAGAAGCAGAGAGGTATAATAGTTCACCTCACATACCTATTTAACTTTTCTTAAAACTCGCATCATAATTTAAAAACTATAATTATCATATGCGAAGGGAGTATATCATGTCACAATTGAAAATATTTGGCCGAAGTCAATCTTCAGTAATGATACAAAAGATTTTATTAGTCTTTAAAGTAAATGTTTATCAGGGGCGGTTTTGAAGAGCTAGAGGCTTTTTAAGAACAGTAATTTAAGGGGTAGTGGAGATTCAGAACACGAAAATGCGAGCCTTCAATTTGAAGATATTTTGTATATCAATACATGATCCGTAGGATAATTTTTGACCCGTTCAGACTAAAACTCAGCCCGATCACCTACGTGTCAGACACGTCCCCGCCACATCACCCTCACAAAACAGCTCCCTCTCCACCCTCGCTAAACTCTTCGACTTCTTGAAACTTAGAAAAAAAGAAAAAAAAAAAACTAGAAATCCCGAAATCTTATTCTCTCATTTCAGAAAACAAAAAGAAAAATACCGTAACATGATAAGTTAATGGCGAGCAAAAAAGAGCAGAAACCTCCGAGAAATGAGAGCAGAAATCTCTGGCAAACGCCTACTCCTGTCCAGTTTCCTCAATTTCTAGGGTTTAAGAGCTGAGAAAAAACCCCCCGAGAAATCAGATCGATCAATCGGCGGCAGAAATGGCGATGATCCAGTGGTGCAACGGGGCGGCGCGGGCGGATTTCGTCGGCCGTTGAGCAGCGGATGGCGTTATCCTCTCTCGCTTCGTCCATGGCGGCGGCGCTGGGGGATGCCATCGTGTGTGACCGAGGAGACAAGAGGACGAAGAAAGGGAAGCGATGCAAAGGTTCCTTCAGAAACAGCAGACCGAAAAGGGAAAAGAAAATCGAGAGGATTAAGGATAAGATTGAGGTGCCCAGGTCCACTCCTTGGCCTCCTCCTTTCAAGCTCATTTAAGTTTTCGTGAAATTTGTCGTTGTTGTTGGCGATCTTATTGTATATTTTCCATGAGCTAATAGGGTTTAATTACTGGAATTGATTCACTTGAAATAGCTCGTGGTTAAAGCTAGATTTTGTTTAATTTGGTAATTCAGTGAATCATATGGAACCAAACATCTTGATTCTTGAGTAGTTAATTTCTGTTCATTATTTTGCTTGATGAGCTGATTATTGCTGAGTTTCGATTAAATTTTACGAAAAAAGAATAAGAAAAGTAACTTTTTTCTGTTCATGTGCTCTTTTTTTGTTTCCTTTGTTGCTTAATTTCATGGATGTTAATTGTATGTTCTTAGCATTTTTAGTTTGTGAAAAGTCATAATTGAGTTGGGCCAGTCAAGGTTTTGTGAGTTGTGATGTGGCTAGTAAGTGGCTGATATGTAGGCCATCGGGCTAAAATGTACTAATTCACAAAGTGTCCTCAAATTGAAAGCTCGTATTTTTGAGAGTGTGCGAGATGGACGACCGCACAGACCCCGAAAAAACGAGGGTCCCCATATATATATATATATATATATAGGGGGGAACACTCCCATGCGACCTGCTGCATGTGGGATGCGACCGGGTCGGGTCGGGTCAACCCGGTCAACCCGGGTTTGATCCGTTGACCCGGTCAAAGTTTTTTTTTTTTTTTTTTAAATATTTCACTTTTTTTTTAAATTTCAGTTTTTTTCTTTTCGTCTCCGCCTTCGCTCCGATTACAAATATAAGGATAATTGGCGGGCAACAATTTGGACTTTTTCGGCTCGCTCCGAGGTCTTCGGCTCCCCTCGCTCGAATTTTGACCAAAGAAGAAGCGGCAAACAAAAAAACGAAACGGCAAATAAACAAACGAAGAGGCAAAAAAAAAATAGAATTAAAAAAAAATTAAAATCTGAAAAAAATACAAACAAGTTGAAAACAGAAAAGGAAAAAAAAAAAAAAAAAAAAACTGAGCGCGTACACCCCACGCGCCGCGAGTGGGTCAGGCGCGTGCGCCCCACGCGCGGTCGCATGAGGTGCGACCGGTCGCACGTAAGTCTTTGTGATATATAGGTCATTATGTATATATCGTTAAATAAACAATTTATTATATTAATTGTAATCTAGCTCAGTGGTGTAGGCTAGTAGTTTTACTTGAAAGGTCATGTGTTCGAGACGCGCTTAAACCATGTTTTTGCATTAATTTTCTTTCTATCTTCTGTCGTCTCTCCTCTCTTCTCTAGGCTTCTTTTTCTTTATATTACTAATCCAATCTTGTCGGTGTTTTAGTTATACTTATTATTTTATGTTTATAATTTAATATATTTACATATCATTGGATAGGGCCCTAAAAAACATATGAACCTTATTTATTCACTTTTATAAACTTTTGAAGTATATTTTGTTTTATAAACTAATTCACCCGCCATTACTTCATCAAGACCATGAATACAAGCAATACCGTCCTCTTACCAGAGGTGTACAGTGAAATCAATCTGCTGAATAGGTTGCCCATGCCGTTAACAATGGATATTTACTTGCAATACTCTATAAAAAGAGAGGGCCTAACAAATATTTCAATGAAATCTAGCAACATTATTTGCATAACTGTATTAGATTTTTTTTTAATTTGTTTATCATGCAATTTATAAATAAATTATGATTCACTAAAACATTATTAATCCACAAAATTTTGTACCTTTTTAAGCATATGTGGTGTAGACCCTCTTTAATTGTTTCAATAAAATAATTTACTTCAATAAAATTTCAAGGCAACAACCCTGTTTAGGTGATTCTTCTAATTTTCTGTTTATTATGTAGTTTGTGAAAAAAAAGAAATTACTGTACTTTACAAAAACATTTCATAGTTTTTTTTTATATTTTCTTAATATAAATAAAGGGCAGATTTTAGAAACTCGCACACCGCTCCTGATGTTTATAATAGTACGTACTTGTGTTAAACGAAAGATTAGACATGCAACACACTTACTAACTGCTAGTTCTAAATAATTTTTTTTTATTAATCTTTAAAAATAAATGTTATAATAGTTACTCGTGTTAAACAAAAAGTTAGACGTGCAAACACACATACTATACTAACTGCTAGTTCTAAATAAAAACGCATAAGCGTCTTTTCTTTGTTTTATAAGTTGGGTACAAGGAAGTTTTCATTCCTTATTTCGTAGTAACTTCTTCAACTTTTTCTATTTATACAGGGGAACTTGCTTCAAAAGTCTCAAAGGAAAACGCGCCCCTCTCTTTCTTTGTTCTTTATTTTTGGATGCTGGCGCAAAACTATAAAATTGGTTTGTAGATAAAATCTTTGGAATCGGTCAACCTTTTTTTTTAAAAGTCAACTTCAACCAAAACCGTTCTGTTAACGACACGTCAGATCAGTTTTTTTATGGAAATATTATGTAGGTTAAAAAAAATATAACTAGGTAAAAATAAATTTAAAAATATGTAGCCATGTAGGTTAAGTAATTGGGTCCCCAAGGAAACAATCAAACGGTGTAGGCTTCAGTATGTAAATAGTAAGATCTAAAATTCAAACCTCATCACTCCCTATTCCCCTTGTAAAAAAAAAGTAGGTGCCCAAAAGCGTCCAACAAATCTTTCAAATATGTACGTCTCACAAAAATATTTACACCATTCTATATTACCTGAATCTTTCTCATATCTCATAAAAAAAATTGGCCCACAATTTTTATAAAATCAACTGTCTTTCATATACATTTGTAAAATAGGAGTTAAAAATACTATAGTAAAAACGTTAAAACAAATGCTCTAAAACATATAGTAGTGTCTATTAAGGAATATGATTTTAACTATTGTATACATTTGTAAAATAAGCATTAGAAATACTATAGTAAAACTTAAAAAACAAATGCTTTAAATTGGTAGTCGTGTAGGTTAAGGAATATGAATTCTCTCTCTCAAATGCTCTAAAACGGTAATTGCGTAGGTTAAGGAATAGGAATTCTATATATATATATATATATATATATATATATATATATTACTATAAATAGTAGTATAAATATATATGCTCGTTCCATCACAATAGCATAGCAACAGAACACAAACATTGATCATCCTGCAAAGCTTATAGAAACCGCTACAGCTAGAGCAGAAGGATCTCTTCACCACCACTAAAACTACAACCAATTCATGGCTTCCTCTGCCTATAACGTAAGCAACTCTCTGCCAACTCACGAAAACCACATATTTTTATATGTGTGTGTGTGTGTGTGTGTGTGTTTTTACTGCGCTTCTTGATTATGCAGTTTACTGTATTTATGTGATTTAGTGCGTTGTAGACTTAGCTCTTATATTCTGCGATTCAATCTTGATGCATATATATGAAAACAATCGAATCTCATGATGCAAGTGCAAACTCTAATATAAAGTGGTGATTTTCCATGGTTGATTGCAGAAAATATGCGGGATTTGCTCGGTAAAAGTTACAGCAGGGTTCACCGGAGAGTGCTCCCATGGCTTTCACTTCCCCTGCATTGGCACCTACATCTCAAACGGCAATCGCATCTGCCCCGTCTGCTCCACTCCTTGGAATAATCTGCCCCCTAACCACTTCGCCTTTCCGGTGCACAATCGCCAGTTCCAACCCTATACTCCACAGTTCCCTCATAACCCTTTTCACCATGTATATGAGCCAGAGCCGCTTTGTTTCAATGACGACGAGCCCCTTCCTCTTCCTGATGTGGATCGTATGACGAAAGATTCACCCGTTGACTCGCAGAAACTTATCATAAAGGTTATTCCTGAGCGCAAGGCTGTTGCTGCTTCGGAATCCGTATCTCAGTTTGCAGTTCTTGTTGGACTGAGGGCGCCGTCGCTGTCAGACGACGCCCGTTCGTCTCAGCGCGCGCCTATTGACATCGTTACGGTGCTAGATGTCAGCGGCAGCATGTCTGGAAATAAGTTGAATCTTTTGAAGAGGGCTGTGCACTTTGTCATTGACAACTTGGGAGATCGCGACCGCCTTTCCGTGGTGTCGTTCTCTACTAATGCTCGTCGAATGTTGCCTCTACAGAGGATGACAGCGAGTGGCCGTGACAAGGCTAAGCGTGTGGTTGACTCGCTCGTGGCGGAGGGTTCAACGAATATTCTTGATGGCCTGAAGAAGGGAGATCAGATTCTTGAAGAAAGGAGCCACAAGAATCCGGTGAACAGCATCATCTTCTTGTCTGATGGGAATGATACTTGCAATCTTAACTCGTTGTTGAACGTCTACAAGAACTTCAGAAACGCTACCGGATATCTGGATAAGTTGCCTGCCTCGATCTTCCCCAGAAATGAAGGATCAAAGCAGGGGACGACGATTCCAGTACATTCGTTTGGTTTTGGTTCGGACCACGATCCCATCACAATGCATGCCATTTCTGATGCATCCGGGGGGACTTTCTCTTTCATTGAATCCTATGAAATGATTCAAGATGCCTTTGCAGGCTGCATTGGCGGCCTCCTAAGCATCGTAACTCAGGAGCTTATCCTAAAACTGAGATCGGCATCACACGGGGTGGAGATCAAATCGATTCCTTCAGGAAGATATTGGAGCGAAATATCTAATCAAGGATCAGAAGGGCTGATCAATGTTGGAGAACTTTATGCAGATGAGGAGAAAGAGTTTCTGATCAACCTATCCATACCTGTCAACGAAGGTGGAGATAGCGAGAGAAAGACCCCACTTTTGGACATTACATGCTCCTACAACGACATCATCTCGAAACAGACTGTAATAGTAGAAGGGGACTTAGTAGAGGTACGTCGCCCCAAGGTCCTGTCTCCTCAAGATTTGGCAGTAAACATCGAGGTTGATCGACAGAGGAACCGCCTCCGTGCAGCAGAAAGCATTAAGCAGGCTCAGCAAATGGCAGAAGCAGGAAATCATTCAGGCGCAACAAAATTGCTAGAGGAGAAGAGAAGTGATCTTATGGCTACGGCTGCTGGTAAAGCAGGAGATGGTATGACTAAGTGGCTTGAAGATGAGATGAAAGAGACTGAGATGAGAATGGGAAATGCAAGGGTGTACCTGCAGTCGGGTCGAGCGTATGCTCTCTCTGGAATGAGCTCCCATGCCAACCAAAGGGCAACGACTAGAGGTGACACGGTGGCTGGAGCTGCCTTCTCGTCCTTGATGCCAATGGGCTGCCCTCCTCCTCCCGGAGATGCTTTCGGAGCTTCTGCTAGTTATTACGGAGGTTCTGGTGCTGGCTCGGGAAATGTGGCAGGTGCTGGTTTCGGAGGTTATGCCACACAACAGATGGGTAATATGGTTAGAAAGTCTAGGCTGCAGCAGCAGCAACAGAGCAAGGCAGGAGAAAGGAACGCATCTGTGGAATACAAGAAATGACAAACATGATTTCTTGTCCTACTTTTAACCTTTCAATTAATAATGTGGGGTGAGTGATCAAAGAATGTAGCAAATGGAAAACCATAACACAATGTTGTGTTATGTTCACAAGACAATCCTCAAAGGCCCCCTAAAATAATTGACAAAGAAATCGAGGATAATAGTAATAGAAAACAAGCATGCAAATATCATCCATGATACAAGTAACATCCAGTTAAAAAGGAAATCCAAGTAATTATATCAAACAAATCTAAAACAGAGCCAGCAAATATAATTATTCTATCATTTAACTGACAGCAAAAACAGGTAAGCTAAAGGTTTCAAGAACCTCGGCTGTAAAAACAGGTAAACAGGTAAGTTTAAGACGAACTTCAGCAGTAAAAACAAGCATCCAAGTTCTTCCAGGTGACTTTCTCTCTGTATGAAGAGATCAAAATAAATTAATACACACTTTACAAGCAAAAACTGGATCTCCAAGGATATAAAGGATGAGTACACATGAAGAAATGCAAAGAAACATTACTACCTAAACTACTTTGCATTCTCAAGACGTATCACACTTCAGACACCTTACTTTGCACACAACGCAGAAGAGGTAAACAATAACTATCAACAAGTAATATCGCTAGCAGCCTGCTAAATGGAAAAGAGAATAGCTGAGATATCACAACCTTTTTATTTCTTCTACACTAACACAAAAATCTGAATTGACTTCACAAGACAGAAAGACTGAGATAATCAATTTATTTAAATATAACATGTGACACAGCAATAATCTTGAGTTTCATACAATGAATCAGGATAAATATTTACTTGAAGAGAGATCACCACGTTGTAATAACTCGTCCAGTCCAAGCCGTTAACAAATAAATTTGTGACCAAAACATTAAAGGTTCAAGCATACACTCATGCTGGCAGAGTGCAAAAAGTGGTGCCAACTAAAATCAATATATAGAATGTAATCACAAACTACCAATTATATAGAAAGCCAGAACATCCTATGCCTTGAGATTTCAAAAGAAGTCCTAGAATAAGTCGAATCGCACTAGTTTATAATCAACACCCTCAATCAAAAAAAAAAAAAAAACACTGAAAAATCAACAAAAAAACTATCAGAGCATTCAACTGTAAAACTAGTTAAAAGCTAAAAAAAATCAAAGACATTGAATGATAATTATGAAATGCAAATATGGAGAAACGCGGAGAGAAAATAGGCAAGAAGAAAGGGATTGAGGAATCTGTACGTTGGAGATACTCTTTCTGAGAATCTACGGGCAGAAGAAGAAGCATTTGATCCATCCATGGTTGATATCCTGGGTCCTCTCGTTTTGCTATTACACCGCAACGTTTGATTTTAACCATCTCACCCCTAAATAGTTTAAAAATTGTACAAATTGGTTCGATATCTCACGCACGGTGGCGTTAACCGCTGTTGGAATTTTTCTCTTTGGTTTGGTCAGACCTTAATTGGCGGTGATATAAAAAACTCAGTAGTGTACTCTCTCCGATACTCGTTCCTCTGCTCCCTCTTATATTTCATCCTCTATTTCATTGGTCGGATTTTTGGCATTTGACAATTTGAAAATAATTATATATCCTATTTGGGTGGAATAAACCCTAGTTAATGTCACATATCGTTCAATCAGTGGAAGGAGTAGAGAATGAAATACAAAATGGGTGTAGAAAATCCGATTTGCTCTCTCCATCCCATCAAATCTTGTTTTCCATTTTTGGACTTGGCCCGTTCCCTTCAAAGAAAACAATTAGTGTATATAGCATTACAAAAAATATTACATTCAGACTACATGGTACATTATTCCATTTAAACACTATTAATCTACCCCCAATACACACTATCCACTATTCTATCTATAATTTTATTACCATTATAAAAATATTGTATTCACACTACACTAAACACTCTTTCTATTTAATACCTTTTTTAGTCTCCGTGTTCATACGAATTAGGCCGTATTCGGCGGGAGAGAAGGAGTAGTTATTTTTCTCAATTTCATTTGCATCCTACCAAATCAATGCAACTCAGAGCATCAGCAGCCAGCAAATAAATGAGTCAGCCCGATAACGAGCTAATGACTCGTATTATCACGTTTAGTTCTAGAGGGAAAAGTGGAGGGCGCGACAATAATTTTCAAAAAAAGCTACCAAAAGTTTTGTAAAGTCAGGGCATGGCCATGGTTGAGCCATCACTTGATAGTGTTGATGACAAGCGTTCAAAATCTATTAGGAACAATTTTTTTTTTCATCTCCTTTTTTTATCTGTTTTCTTAATTTTTTTTTTGTTTTTTACATTTTATCCATTTTTTTTTCATTTTCTTGATTGTTTTTTCTTTCTTTTTGTAAATTGTATTTTTCTTTCTTTTCCTTTATTATTTTTTCTTTCTTTTTAAATTAATGTAATTATCTAATGTTCAATGTAATTTTCTTGTTTCCAATTAATGTATTTTTCTTAATTATGTTTAGTGTAAATTCATTTCAATTAATATAACTTTTAAATTTAAATTAAATAAAAAATCAGAAAATCAAAACTAATTCATATAAATCAATAGGATGAGTCAAACCAATATCACATTTATCTTATAAGTGGGCCCTTAAGAGTATGGTTGAGCCAACTTAAAGCTCAACCCAATGTTGATGCTCTCAATACCAATAGGCGTTGTGTTATTCTTAGGTAAAATGGTATGTAATCTACTTTTCATGGGAACGAATAATTAATTAATTAGAACGTGTGAGTAGGGATGGCAATGGGTCGGGTACACACTCATTAAGTATTTCCCAAATTCAAACTCATGAAAACTTTTCACATCCAAATCCGTCCCAAACCCGATTAAAAAATAATTTTAAAACCCATACCCGACCCGAATCCGTTGGGTAATACCCGTTTATTACCCGCTAAAAACCCGAATACTAAAAAGTAAACATCAAATAACAAAATATTATAAATATTATTAAATCATAAACATTAATAGAAAATTTCACTAACATATCTTAATGCAAAGTACTACGAACTTACAAAATCTTAAAACATAACTAGAAGATTATGAATTATTGAAGATGCTGCTGTATCGTCATATTTCGGAAGTACATTAACAGAAGTAGAGGAGAAACATTAAACACTCGGCTCTTACGAAATGTGTGTGTGGGTTAAGAAAATAATATAAAACCCTAAATCTATTATAATATTTATACTAATAGTTGTAATTATATGATAAATTATACATATAATATCTTTCATCTTATATATATATATATATATATATATATATATATATAATATAAATGGGTTTGGGTAGCGGGTACCCGGAGGTATTTGCCCAAACCCGACCCAAACCCGTGACGGATTTGCATGTTTCTACCCAAACCCGTCCCAAAACCATTTAATATTTTCCAAACCCGTCCCATCAGGATTTGGGAAGTGCGGGTACCCACGAAAACCCGACCCATTGACATCCCTACGTGCGACAACCTGAAAATGAAGTTAAGCTGAACTATAACCGCCAGACATTAGAAGTATCGATCATCTTTAAATTAAATATTAAGAAAACGATACACCTCTTTGTTATTTAAACTCACAAAGTTGCAATGAATTTATATTCAATATAGATGAGAGCAAGGGTGTATACGAGTCGAGCCGAACACTGGTAGGCTCGAACTCGGCTCGTTAATGTAAGGAGCTCGAGCTCGATTCGAACTTTGTATTTTGAACTCGAGCTCGGCTCGATGGGTAAACAATCAAGTTGGAGCTCGACTCACTATATATTCGTTTTTGGACCGAGCTTGAGCTCTGCTCGATAAACTAAAAATTATCAATTTATTTATTTGTATATAAACTAAATATTGGTATTGAAAAGTATTAAAAAAATACATATTAAAAGTATTAAAAAATATGTGAACTTGTTCGCGAACATGTTCGTTTAGAAGATTCGCAAACTTGTTCACTAGCTAGCTCGTTAGCATCGAACTCGAACGTGTTTGCGAGCCTCACGAGTCGAATATAGGTAAGCTCAAGTTCGGCTCGTTTAGTAAACGAATGAACTTCGAACAAGATTTTTTTGAGCAGAGCTCCAAATAGCTTGTGAATCGTTATATGAGAGAACCAATGTGCCGTTCACAATTTATCAGCATCTTCATGTTTTGTTCACATTAATATTTAATTATATATATCAAATGGGAAAAGATCATATAGTATGTAAAAATCTTCTTCCGTGAATAAGAAGCAATTTGAATAATTGATCTTTGTAGATTTACAATTGTCATTGACTGTTGAATTATAGTAATTAAACATTAAAAACTTCATCATGAAAAATGCATTATTAGGACGATGCATTGTAATATTACATAAAATGCATTATTGTATTATTGTTTTTTACGACAAAAGTATTTTGTATGTATACCGATCCCTACATCAATATATTTTATTCAAGGACTACAACAGTCCCTAAATTACAAGAAAATATTCTTTTTGTTTGATGTCATTTAATTTCTTGATATGTTGACATATTGGGAAACATTATCAAATATACATATTAATGAGACATGGGTCACGCAATAAATTTGATGGGATCATATGTTGAAAACCGGCAAGATAAATGGTTATAATCGAATCAAAATTTCTATACGATCTAACCATTTAACAAATCGAAGTAAATTACTCTTTCTTAAGTGATGAAGTTTGCCGTTTCATGATTGAAGGTTAAAGGTCGATCTACCAAAAGACATCAGTAGATAACGATAGCGAGCAATTGAAAAGAAAGAAATAATTTAGATTACAATTTAATTTATAAAATGTATATAATGAATTTATTTAGTTATAATATATTCTTTTACTTTTTTAAACTGTTTTACTGAAGAAAATTAAACGCCATTTGCAGTAGTAAGCGATTGGAATTCCGGGTGACGGTGAACTGTTACAAATTATTCAATTGTGTTTAATGTTTTTCTTACTCATTTTAAAATAGGTTGTTTATCACAAAAAATCATGATCTAACTATTTCCCACAGAATTCTTAACATTTTAATTACTTCTAAATTTTCTTAACCTATACTATTGTTTAACTCTTATTTTATAAACACATACAACAATTCTCTTACATTTTATTTATTATTTTATAAAAAAAATTGGGCCTAACTCAATTTGTGACATAGAAAAAATTTTAGGGAAGTATAACATTTGAGAATAAATATAGAAAAGTTTAAATATTTCAATGGAGCTTACCCAATATGAGAGATATGTTGTTGAATTGTTTTTATTATTGTAGCCTAAGTTTAGATATAAAATTGAATTTGTGTAAAATGTTGGCCTCTTAAATTTATTAAAAAACATCTAAAGAAATTCATTTACTCATTGCACCAAAGGGAAATATACAAACTGTAAATTTCATACATAAATATCAAAATACTAGATTAGATTCAGAGTTTAAACAAAATAAAATGTCGTTCCTACTTCAAAAAATAAAATAAAAAAGGTGCAATTGACAAGTAAACCACATAAACAACAAAAACAGATATGTCGATCATTTTATTATAAAATTCTGTAATTCAGATCAATATTTCATCTGAAAATCATCGCTGTATGAAATAATTCACAAATATAATCCGTGTAATCCTACATACACAAGCAGCAAATACAATAATTCTACATACAAAAAACAAAAACTATTTAAAATTCAAATTCACAGAAAACAATTCCTCTTGGAGGAGCCACTGCAGCTCATGTTTACCTGCGCCATTCTGAAGAGCGACTCCACCTCTTCTCTCGCCACCACCTCAAAGAACTGCAATTCGCAGAGCCTCCTCTTGCATGCGGCGGAGCGCCGCCGCTTCTTCGGCGCCGGCGGGCAGCGGAGAACGGCGGGGATCATGTGCCGCGGAGATCTCGGCGTGCGGCAATCTTCTTCACTCCTGCAGATTTCTTCATCAATTGTGGCGCAATCGGAAGAGGAATTATTTATCTTTATAACTGGCAGCCTCAATTCGAGATCCATTGACATGATTTTTTGTGAGGAGGTGAGAAAATTGGTTTTTCCGAGAAATGGAGGAGGGGCCTCAGTGTATATAGTCTCTGCGTCAATATATGTATGTATAGGTGTGTGTGTGTGTGTGTGGTTGGGGGGGGGTGGTGGTGGTGGTGTTGAGGCGTGCAAGTGCAAAGGAAGGTAATTTAGTTAGAAAAGGTTAGTACTATCTTTTCTTTGATCTTATTAAAACCCAATTACACAAGTGATCAACTTTACTAACATGTCAATTTCATTAACTATTTCAAATTTCAAATTTCAAATTTCAAAGTTAAGAGGCTTTTTTTTAAGATACCCAATCAAGCAGTAGTATTTTTTATATAATTTATTTGCTTTCTTTTATTGAGTTTGGTTGTATTTTGTTAGCTAGAGAGAGATCGATGATTTTCTTTATTTTCTCTTTTGATTGAGGAATTTAATTTTTAAAAATATTTGTAGTTGAGAGGCTGTCAGTCCACCAATTTGGTTCCTAGTGAAGTCGGATAGGAATTAATTTAATATTATAAATAATAGTGTATTAGTAATCAACGCGATTAACCGTCTCAAATTCCCAAGTTTATTAACCAATTAATTTGAGTCAAACCAAGTGACATGATCAAAGATAAACACTTAAGATGGGAATTTGTTTTGATTACTAGAAATGACTTTAGACATGTTTACATTTCCGACATGATTTGATTTTTTTTTCTACATTTGTTATACAATTATTGTTTCATATTTTTGAGTTGGAGGAAGGTGTACGGTGAGATTTAGATCTTATAGCTTTCTGTTTATTCATCATTACTTATATTCCATAGTGATTTAAATTTAACAAGTTTTCAGTTACAATTTAGTGTCTATGAGTAACGTTTCATTCTCCTAATTATAACGAATGCGTAAATTTACTAGTGTGCAATTATCCCAATATTTTCAAATAAACACCCTTTACTTTCTACTTTATGTTATCTAATTTCTTCCCCTATTTTTTTAGAGTGAAAAGGTAAGTAGATGACAAGGATAATTGACGTGTGAAGTTTGTGGCAAAAATACAGTATTTTCCTGTGGCGTGATTTGAGCACATAAATAAGAAGATTGAAAATTAAGTTATTAGCTATTAGAGATTTGGAGAACGCAAAATAATTCTTGAAGCATTAATACTTCGGTTTCTCGATCTGCTAGATTGCAATTAGAATAGCTCATCATTTAGCGTAATTTGCCGCACAAACTTTTAGTCCGTTTTTTGTGAATTTATCTACGGTTTATCTTTCTAAAAACAAATTAATACTACAATTTTATTCTTGAACATAATATGAATTCCTATCATTTGAAAATTTAGAACCTAACATTTGACTTTTACAATTGTTATAATTGTGCTTACTAGTTATTGCAAATGCAGTACAGACAGTTATGAATATAAGATTGTAACTGAAACATTTCATATTTTGTGCAAGTAAAAAAAAAAAAAAAATACCATATCGGTTTACTCTAATGGCTAATAAAAGATATATTAAAGCAAGGTCAGTAATAATATGATGGGGTGGAAAATTAAATTAACATAATATGTGCAGCACAATCCACGTGACAATTATATTTGGTAACAAATTTTGTAAAATAGTAAGTCTTTTTTTATTTTAAATATAGATTGTAGATGAACATGCATTATCACTTGAAAATTGCAAATTGCAAATCTGCAATTGAACAATGGTAAATTAACAATAAGAGCATTGGAAAAATTCACTATTTTTCAGCTCAACACATCAGTCGAGAAGTGGAGTAAACGGGATTGCGGACAATCTTACACAAATCACAACAAACTATAGTATTAGTAACATCATGAAAACTGCACCAAATCTTAAAGCCAAATTAATGTGAAGACTACGCATGACAATTAGCACATTTTAACACATTACATATAATCCTGCAAAAGACTTAAAGAAACCGCTAGAGTGATAATAGAAGTGAAGACGAATAAGAAATTAGTTGCTAAATTATGAATGAAAGATAAACTATCTCACACGAAAATAATTCCCAAATCTTAATTGGTCGATACGTCTCATGCCCGTACTGAGCATAGGTCCAAGAGGCTTGTGCATTGGATCCAAATTTTTTGGAGGCCCATTTTATTTTTAAACAGAACCAAAAGAGGAAACGAAAATAGGTAATGAAATTACAAATGGCCAGAGAAACTTATAAATTAATCACACAGTAGATGGGCTAAATTAATGGTGATTGAAAATGAAATTGTTTTTTTTGGGTAATTCTAAATATAGCCCCCATTTAATAAAATAATAATAATAATAAAATTACTGTTTTAACCTTAAAGCCCAATTTTCTTTAAAAAATATAATGACCCCAATTTACAGAACATCAAAAACTTCCGTCTAAATATTTCATAGCCACCACTTACAAAAACTTCAAAACCTGTTTTGAAGAAAGACTATGATAAGATTCAGAGCTTTCGATCTCTTACATAACTTCTGTTGGAAAGGTAAGTTATCTCATATCTGTAAATCAAAGTAATTTTGGAACCAGTTGTTCAAAGATTTTGAAACGGGTCTTCCTTTCTCCCGAGTCTAATTGCATATGCCATGGTTGTGGGTATTAAAGCAAAATCATGGCGCATTAACTCAATTGATTAATCATTAAAATCTGTAACACCCCAATTTTTACTTAATAAAAAGAATTAATATTATTGAATATTTAGTAAAAATAAAATAAACATTGTCTCATAAATTAAGCAGCGGAAAAGAACTTAAAACTGAAAATGTCATAATTCTTATTAACTAAAACAAATTCTCGAATTATTCTTTCTTAAACTTGTCCTTGACCACCATCACGCGCCACACCGGTCATCGCCCGAGTCCTCTCCTGAAAAGATTAAAAGTTTTGGGGTGAGTACTTTAGACTCAATGGGGGCATTTATCCAGATTATATAACTCACAACAAGAATATACATGAATTAAACTTTCATAGTATCATCCGTAGACGAAAACTAGTAGTCCGAAGACCACAACTTCCTTTCGTTTTTAGCCTGAGACTAACACTGCTTTTGTAATTAGTCCCAAGACCATAACTTCCTTTCCTTTCATTTTTAGCCCGAGACTAACACTGCTTTTGTAATTAGTCCGGAAGCTATAACTTCTTTTGTAAATAGCCCGAAGGCTCTCCCTGCATATCACATGTATAACTTGTGCAAAATATATAATAAGGATAAATAAAATTTGCAACTTAAAACCCCACCTTAACCTTTCTTGACTCGACTGGAAAAATATGCAAATTAATTAGTCAAGTCTTGCGCGCCAATCCTAAATGATAATTATGAAATGTCAAAATGCATGCTAATTTGATAAATGAAACCAACAAACAAAATTAATCCACCAACTCAGAAATTCCTTCATTTTCCTACACATGCTTTACTTGATGATCAAACAAATATTACAAACAATCACAAACTGACTCAAATTTAAAACTTGATTATATGCATTACTTACAGTTTATACTACACATAACTATAGCAACATAAATTCTTATTTTTACACCATTAAGCAATATTAATATATATATATAGGGTGGATCAGATGAGAACACTATATTATATGAGAAATAAGAACAAATCAACACCCTCTATCTATTATGATCTAAGGCTATCATTGATTCTATATTATAGGTTGAATAAATCGGCCATATTAACAATTAAAGTCAAAATTGTAATTGTATTTATTTCGTAACCGCCCACTTCCATAAAACTTGGAACTTGGATTTGTTTTATTTATGGCAAATTATATCATCCTAATAACTTTGAAAACTAAAACGTGGTCTTCTCATAATTTTTTTATTTTCTTTTACCCGAAAACTTCTCATATTTTTTTTTTATATATGACAATCAATTCAATTTTTGAGTAATGAAGTCAGCATGCATTAGAATTTTTTCTAAGAATGATAACATCTCATTTTTCTACTTATTAATTTTTATTTCTTGTAACCGTAGCTTACATAATTTATGGAATTGCATGTCTTCTATTTTTAGTATCTTTAACCAAAAAAATTGCATGATTACTTTGCTTGATAATGTTCACGTACTAATACTCTTAACAATATAATTCTTGCATTTAATTTTGTATGATTCTTGTATTTAAAAGATGATGTTTTTGCATCTCGAATTATATGTAGAGTCTTTCATTTAAAAAGTGATGTTTATGCATTTCGAATTGTATGATTCTTGCATTTAGAAGATGATGTTTATGCATCTCGAATTATATGTCCATTCTTATATTTAAAAAAGTGTTGTTTGTGCATTTCAATTTGTATGTTTCTTGCATTTAAAATGTGATATTTGTGCATCTCGGATCATATGTACATAAAACTCATATTTAATTCATGGTGATTACAGTGTGTAGAATCAAAAATATTATCATACTTCTAGTTGTTAAAACAAACTCTTGTTGGAACAAGTGTAGCTTGGGCATGTAAAAGTATTAGCAATCATGATTCTATCATAAAATATTTGACATGTATTTTTTTCTGCAAATTGTTTTAATATGATAATGCATCTATTTATTTTGTTTACTGCATTTGAGTAATGATGTTTATGCATCTAATTCGGTATATCCATTTACTTTGAAATTGTTGAGCAATTAGTGTACACTAAATGAAGTTGAAAAAAAAAAAATCCTAAAAATTTGTGTTTTCAACAATCAAACAAATGAAAATCGTAATGCATAAATTAATATTAAAACAATGCAGAAATTTCAACCCTTAGTATTATAACTGGAACTTTTGCTCGTTCCAGTCATCATATTCACAAGATTTTCAAAAAATCAGCCTAAGAAAATTAATTAAATCCACCATGTATACAAGCTAGTAATTATTGATTTTTGCTGAAAGTTTTGAATCCCAAAACATAAGAATAAATAAGACAAAAAAATAGAAAATATAGAAAATATCAACACTTATTTTGTTCCCATAATTTACGCTGCCAATAATATAGAAAATATCAACACTTAGTATTATTTACTCTTGTACCCTTAATTTCATTATTTAGGTGGCAGACATTTTTTTGTGGTATATGCAGTAAATTTTTTAGATTGAAATCTGGCCTTTGGATGTTGCTTTATTAATGGTTAGATTTTGTTCTTAATTCTCACATAAAGGGGTGTTCTTACCAGATTCACTCCCTATATATATATATAGCTACGCACATAGGCCCTAAAAAGAAAACATGCAAATTATTTACTATTCTTCATATATCTTATACTGTTATAGAGATTGATTAATTAACTATTAATCAACAAAACTTCTGACACCATAAAAAAACTCGAATTGGCCAACTATGCGTACTACTATTATTATATTACATGAAACTATAGAATGATGATTAGAAGAACTATGAGACAAAATATTTGTCGCTTCAAGGAACAGAATAAAAAAAATAACGTTAAAGGGTTGAGCAATTTTCTTCCTAGCGTCTAAAACAACAACTAAATTTTATACAGAGAGCAGTGGTGAGTAATTCAACAAGATCAAACCATGAATAACAAACAACGACAAATACAAAAAAAAATAGAGAAGAATAGTGTTACGGTACCTCTATAATATTTTAGAGCTGATATTTGCCGTTCGGAAAAATTTGAGGGTATCCGACTCAAAACTAAATAGGTGACCTCTATTTATACAACTAATTAGGGTAGAAAAGGATAACTATGAAATTTAATAAATTTTCTTCCTAGTAAAATAAAATAAAACAAACATAATTTGAACAAATCGACCTTCATATTTTTTTTTCACACTAGAGATAAATATAATAATAATATTCCTAGAAATCTAAATGATTCATATCAACCGAAAAAAAAAATAACTAAATTAATAGTATTAACACAAACTTTTCAAGTAATTATATACTTATAAATGCTTCGGGCAATGCATTATAAAATAAATGCAACATCATCATGCTCGTGAATTACTTCTAGGTGCGACTTATAAGACTTAAATAATTAATTGCATAACAAAAAAAAAAAAATCGTAACTTAAACCTTTTAATAACACATAAATTTTCGAGGTGTTACCAAATCTCATCGGATTACTGACTCCTAGTTCTATTTCTTAATTTTCCTTGTAGTCAGTGTTTAAGAATTTGCTCTTTGTTGATTCAATTTTGAAGATGCAGTCAATGTAAAATGCCAACAATTTTGAACAAAATAAAGTCTTTGGTATAGAGGTTCATGTAGTTCACCAAAGATGATTATGTTGTGAGATTTTGAAGATGTCATCGATTTTGTTTCGGTGGCTTTGATTTTATTGGGATGAATATATTTTTCTTAAAGTTTTTAATTTAGGGGCTATAAGGTTAAAATAGTATATTTATAATTAATTATTTTAGTTTATTAAATAGGGGTTATAAGGAGTAAAACGTGGGCTATATTTAGAATTACTCTTTTTTTGTTGCTGCTATTGTGGGAAACGTTATTTTGTGTAAATAATACTTATGCAATACTTGAATTTGAATACATGGATTTGAATACGTAGTATATTTTGTCATGTTTGAACATCTGTTGACATATTAAAAGAAATTTGAAAGAGCCCATTTTTTAACTTCGGCCTAATGGAATATATGATTCCATTACAGGACTAGCCCTGTACCGACTTAATTCCTAATGGAATTAGAATATATGATTACTATAGGATCAAGTAATTTAGTAACCCTAAGTAAGGCCCATGCAGAAGATTGACAAAAAAAAAAAACTAATTTACACACTACAAAAAGTTACAGAATTAATAACAGAAACAGTGACGGAAATTGCTCTGCCACTAATTGCCGACCGAACAACGACTGAAAGACGACGGATATAAAAAATCAGCTGTTACGACGGAATTCGCAACGGAATGGCGACCGAATTTCGCGGGATTACTTCGCGCCATAATTAACGACGCACTGTCAGTCGTGATATTCAGTGACGGACAATATCCGTCGTTGATTTATATTCTTAAAAAAAAAAAAAATTCTAAATTTCAACGACGGATATCGATCGGTCATTATTTTTCAATAAAACAACGACCGGTAAGATCCATCACCACTAAATTGAATACGATATTAATTTTCCCTTTCTCTCATTTCCCTCTTTCTACCTCGCGCCCTAATTTCCCTCCACGGTTCTACCATCGGTCTTCCTCTCTCTCTCGCTGGTCGTCTGCCGCCGCCCATCTCTTGCCGGTTGTCTACCGTCGTCCCGCTGTCGCCGGTCATCTACCACTGTAAGTCATCTATCTGCCACTGCACACGTACTATTATCATAGAACGATCTCTTCTCCAGCAGTAAAACCAGAACGAAATCATGCCTTCATATGCCGATAAAGTAAGGAACTCTCTCTCTCTCTCTCTACTTTTTTTTAGGAGTATAAGTTTCATGTTGACTATTGAGGATCAATCAATTAAAATTACGAGTGTTGACAGTTTGACGTTTTTGTTTTAAATAATAATGTGTTTGTTGGTTTAGAATAAGTTAAATTAAGAAAACCAATAGCTTATTGGTGAATGAATGTGATTGCATTGAGATTGATGGAATGAAAACTTGAATGCTTAGTGAGGACTGGTTGTTCAGACTGCTTAGATCACTTCTTATATGAAAACAATCGAATCTTAGATTCATTCTTGCTGCAAATTAACTCTAATATATGGATGGAGTAATATTTTTCCATGGATGGTTGCAGAAAACATGTGGATTTTGCTCCGTAAGCATCGTAGCAGGGGTAGGCCAAGCTATTTTCACCGCAGAGTGCTCCCAATATGGCTTTCACTTCCCCTGCATTAACACCTACATCTCTAATGGCAATCGCAACTGCCCCGTCTGTTCCGCTCATTGGAATTATCTCCCTTTCTAACCCTTTCCGGCCCAGAAGCGCCCTCGATATAATACAGATAATCACACACCACATTTCCCTCTTCACTATGTATCCGAGTCGAGCCGAGCCCCTTCCTCTTCCTGATATCGATCGAATAGCGATAGATTCATCCGTGGAATAGTGGAAAGTGACCATAAGGGCTATACCTGAGCAGAGGGTTGTTGCTGCTTTAGAATTCGTACCTCAATTTGCAGTTCTCGCTCAGCGCACCCCTATTGACATTGTTACCGTGCTGGATGTCAGTAGCAGCATGTTTGGAAAGAAGTTGAATCTTGTGAAGAGTGTTGTGCACTTTGTCATTGATAACTTGGGCGTTTCTGACCGTCTTTCCATAGTGTCGTTCTCTAATCATGCTCGTAGGATGTTGCCCTTGTGCAGGATGACAGCGAATGGTCGTGAAAAGGCTAAGCATGCTGTTGATTTGCTCATGGCAAGTGGTGGGACCAACATTGTGGATGGCCTGAAGAAAGGAGTTCAGGTTCTTAAAGAGAGGAGCATTCTCTTCTTGCCGGATGGGAATGATACTTACAATCATAATTTCTCGTCTCGGAACTCCGGAAATACTTCTGGATATCTGGATATGTTGTTGTTATGAAAGTGATCAACACATCGTGAAGTAATCAACCTCACCAATCAAACAGTGAAGAGCTTAAACCCTAGAACACATAATTGCACGAAGAATGAAATATGACACAAGATGTAACGTGGTTCAGATTCAGAATAGATTCTACATCCACGAGCAGAAATCAGACGATATTCTATTGTTTCTCAGTGCAAGAATGCACAAACACAATGCAGACAAGATCTCTCAAAGAATAGAAGTGTAGTAGCTCTCAAGCCCTCTTCAATGACTACTGCTGTCAACTCTTTCTCTTCTTAGCTCTCTACTGCATAAAACCTCACTCTTAACTCTAAACTATGAGTAATAAATGAATGACCATATGATAACTGCACGCACAAGATATATTAGGCTACAAGATAACAAACTTCCACATCTGCCAAATCCTTAGCTCCAGAAATGGTTATAATGAGCTGTCACTCCACAACTTAATCCCCAAGCTATAAGCTTATTGCTGAGAAGTCCCTCATATTTGCTTGTATATCTATGCAGTCACACCTTCACAATTCTCCACCTTGATGCATAGATTATCAATACTGATTCCTGCCAAGATCCCAAACTAATGAGACCTCACACCTATTAATTCAAGGTAGTGCTGAAACTTAGTTATTGGCAAAGCCTTGGTTAACATTTCAGAAGCATTATCAAGAGTAGAAATCTTCTCCACTCTTACTTCTCCCTTCTCCACCCCATCTCTCACAAAATGCATTCGAACATCAATATGCTTTGATCTCTCATGGAACACCTAATGTTTAACAAGATCAATTGCACTCTGGTTATCACACAAAATAGTAAAAGTTTCTTGTTCAAGTTGTAACTTTTGTAGCATTCCCTTCAACTATATTCCTTCTTTGACTGCCTCAGTAACAACCATATACTCAACTTCTGTTGTAGATAATGCCACAACAGATTGTAGCATTGACTTCCAGCTAACAACAGTATCAAATAAAGTAAACACATATCCAGTTTGTGACTTCCTTGTATCCAAATTAGCAGCATAATCCGAATCTACATACCCAAGTAGTTCCAGCTTTCTTCTGAAATACAAGACCACAATTAGTAGTAGTTTTCAAATATCTCATGATATACTTCAGAGCTTCCTAATGTGCCTTCCCTGGATTGGCCATAAATCTGCTAGCTACACTAATAGAGTGAGCTAAATCTGGCATGGTACAAATCATGGTATACATGATATTCGCAACAACATTTGTATATGGTATTTAACTCATCTCAATAACCTATGAATTAGTTTTGTAGCTTCTGTGAATCAGACAACTTGATATGTTGAGGTAGAGGTAGAGGTATGTTAGCTCATTTAGCTTCATTCATGTTAAATTTTGATAGGACCGGCCTCATCTTGGGCCTGATCCGAGGCCCAACCTAATTGGGCCCGTACATTGAGCTCGGCCCAGACGAATTACTAGCTGCCTTGAAGACCAAGTAACGAAGCCTTACCTTGGAGAAGAAGGAATCCTATTATGAAGGAAATTCGGATATGTATGAGGAATCCTAGTAGGATTAGGGCTCAATTCAAGGCCTATATATAGATGCTAGATTAAAGGTGTAAATATGTTCAAATACTCATTGTACTCTCAAGCAATAAATGCTAAATATTCTCTCCCGTGGACGTAGATCACATTGATCGAACCACGTAAATCCTCGTGTCATCGCATTACTATTATTTTTGGCTACTCTTGCAAACCCTAGATTTATCATTGGCGCCGTCTGTGGGAACATCTCTTTAAATCGACGGTTCTTTCATAGCTGAGTAATGATGGTAACACGATCACAAAGCGTGTGGGAGGCCCAAAGCCAACGTGGGAATCCCAACGAAGCAGAAAGTCACCCCTCGGATAAGGGCAATCGCAATAAAGGCGGTTCGACCCCGAAAGAGGGGCGTGATAATCACCACTCAGAAGAGGATCCATACAAGGGGATGCCCGGACTAGAGGACATCCCTCGGAGGGATCCACCACAAAACCCGCGTCGGAGGGTACATGACGGACGATCCTTCAACACGAACGAGACCCCGGAAGGGTTTGTCGAACTGAGCGACGAATCCAAACAAAAGGGACCTGAGGCGAAGAGGGGAGATGATTTCCTCAACGACTTCGATCTCGCTACCGCCTATGCTGCAACTGAATTCGCCAGAGCGAATAAGGAGAGCTTCAAACGCTTCCTCACGACAGCTAGGATGCCCTCAATACCCGAAGCTAGGGAGAGTTCCACGCGGAAATCTATACCCAAAACTCGTCACCACTCCAAGACGCAGGAGCCCGAGCTGAGGGGAAAGCGCGACACACAACGAAGCCCACTCCGCCGCCGGAGTTCTAGTCCGTGTCGGAGCCCCAAGCGACACCACCTCCCAAGGCGACATCGGAGCCCCAGCAGGTGCCGAACTCCGAGCTATTCCAGGAGCCACAGCCCTCAAGAACATCGACATATAAGTTGCCCAACATACCCCCTACAATAGGTTGGAGGATCCCCTCAATTTTCTGACGCGTTTCAAGTACATCATGCACAACCAGGGCCTTAAAGAAGAACACATGTGCAAGTTGTTCCCCGAGATGCTGGTCGACTACGCCCGAGCTTGGTTTGACGGCCTGCCGACTGGCAGTGTAGGGTCCTGGGTCTACCTCGAAGGAATCTTTAAACAAATATTCCTTATAAAGGTCTAGGCTCGCCGAGACACGGCCTATCTCCTGTCCGTAAAGCAAAAAGATAAAGAGACTATAAGGGAGTATGCCTCCCGATTTATGCAAGAAAGCTTGAAGGTCGATAAAATCGACGACGTCTTCCTCATCTCGGCTTTTCGAAATGGGATCGCTCCCGGATCCCTGAACCAGGAGCTTGCTAAATAGAAGCCCGAGATGGCTCAGGAGATGTGGAGGATTGTATACCAGTTCGCGGATGGCCAAGATGCGGACAGGTTGAAGCGAGAAGAAACCGAGAAGAAGAGGACTGAAGGGGAGCGAGGTCGCAATGATCGTGATCGGAGAAGTGCTCACGAACGTCTTCAGCGAGGACCCATCCAATCCCGGCTCGAACCAGGACCTATCCAGCCCCGGCTCGAACCTCGGATGGGACCACAGCAATCTCAACGACCTCCTTTTGTGAAATCAAATGCGGAGATCTTCGCGCTTAATGAGGACTGGTTCACCAAACCACGTCCTATGTCAGGGTCCAAACCCCGAGATAAAAATAAGCACTGCTCCTTCCATGACGACCATGGACATCACACGGAAGACTGCTGCGACCTCGCGGAACAGATAGAAAGGTTGGCCCAGGAAGGAGCTCTAAAGAAATACGAAGCTGGGGGGAGGAAAAACAGTAAAGGAAAAAGGAAAGGAGGACAGGGTGGCTGTGCTCCAGGCAATAAGCGAGCTAAGGTTGATCACGACGAGGAGGATGATGACCCTCAGTATGATGCCCCACAATACGACGGGGTGGTTTCAACCATCTCCGGGCTGCCCCCAGGTGTACTAAGCTGAGGTCAGAAGCCCGCAGACCACCAATTCCGTCGGAAGAGGAACAGACAAAAAAGAGGTTCAAGAAGAGTGAAACCGTCACATTCTCCGAGGACGATCCTGTACCTACAGCTACGCCCCATAACGACGCACTGGTGATACAGGTCGGAGTAGCCAATAAGATGGTCCACCGCGTATTTGTTGATGGTGGGGCCAGCGTCAGTATCATCTTCCAACATTGCTTGGATAGGATGTGACTCGATCCAGCTTGGGTTAACTCCGCACCCCAGCCCCTCAAGAGCTTTACATAGCATGAGACGCGACCTGAAGGGATAATCGCGCTTGACGTCGCCATTGGCAGCCCGCCAACCAGCGTCAACAAAGTAATCCACTTCTACGTGGTCAAAACGAACTCCCCCTACAACATCATATTGGGTCGGGATTGGCTGAATGCAGTCAGAGCCATCATATCGCAATATCACTTGTTACTGAAGATCCCGACCTCAGGCGGAATCCTAACTGTCCGAGGTGACCAGAAAAAAGCCAAGGAGTGCATGCAGGTTGCTCTTCGAGGTCAACCGCAAGCATAACAATTAAAGTATCCCAAGGAGTTGGAAGAAACGACGTCGATCTCAGACACCTCGGCGGAACAGCTTCCCTTATCCGAAGTAGACCCTGCAAAAGTTGTCAAGGTCAGCTTTGCGGGGGGACCCCAGACCCGCCTGCAGGTAATCCAACTCCTTAGGGAATATCAAGACGTCTTTGCTTGGTCGCCAACGGACATGACGGGGGTATCATCGGATATCATTACGCACAAACTCAACATCGACCCGAGCTCCACCCCGGTTAAGCAGAAGAGGAGAACATTCACTTCCGAACGAAATCAGGTGATCTACGATGAGGTGCAGCAATGGTTGAAGACGGGGCTCCTATTCGAGGTCAAATACCCAATTTGGCTATCTAACCCGGTGGTAGTCAAGAAAGCAGGAGGAGGGGAATGGATGATGTGTGTGGATTATACCGACCTCAATAAAGCTTGCCCAAAGGACTGCTACCCTCTCCCCAACATCGACGAGAAGATTGAATCCTTAGTGGGATACAAGGTATTAAGCTTTCTTGACCTCTACAAGGGGTACTATCAAGTTCTAATGGATGAGGAAGATGCGATCATGACAGCTTTTGCCACGAGCTTCGGTGTCTTCGCATTCAAATACATGCCCTTTGGGTTAAAAAATGTCGGAGCGACTTACCAACGAATGGTCTACTTCCTCTTCCGAGATCACATTGGCAAGATTGTCGAAGTATATGTAGACGACATTGTCGTCAAAAGCAAGGAAAAGGCTTCAGCAGTGGACGACCTACAAGCGACGCTCAACGTACTAAGGCAGGCGAACCTCAAGCTGAACCCCAAGAAGTGCACTTTCAATGTGCGATCTGGGAAGTTCCTAGGGTGCTGGATCTCACCGGAAGGTCTCAAAGCCAACCCATTGAAAATCAGAGCCGTGCAGGAAATGAAAGTACCCCGAACTATTCGCGACGTGCATAGGTTGACAGGCTGCATAACCGCACTAAGCCGTTTCCTCTCAAAAGCTGCCGAGAAACAACTTCCGTTCTTCAAAATTCTCAAGAAGGCTCCGGAATTCGGATGGGGACCAGAGCACGAGCTAGCCTTTGAGGAGCTCAAGCGCCACCTAAGTGACTTACCAACTTTGTCAGTCCCCAAAAAGGAAGAATCCCTCTCCCTATACCTCGCGGCATCTGAGTAAGCAATAAGCGCGGTGTTGGTCCGAGATGAAGGAGATCGACAACTACCTGTGTACTTCGTCAGCAGAGTCCTAAAAGACCCGGAGACAAGGTATCAACCTCTCGAGAAAGTCGCTCTAGCCCTAGTAAATGCAGCTCGGCGCCTAAAACCTTATTTTCAAGCTCACCCAATACAAGTTTTGACCGACCTGCCACTCCGGCAAGTCCTTACTAAGCCGGAAGCTTCAGGAAGGATCGCTAAATGGACAATCGAGCTCGGAGAGCACTCCATATCATTCGGTCCCCGCCGAGCTATAAAAGGGCAAGCTTTGGCAGACTTCCTCGCAGAAGCTCAATACAATGTCACCGACGAGCCAAAAAAGTCTGGAGCCAAAGCCGAACTCCAAGAAATCCCAGAGAAGACACCCCCAAACTGCTGGGAGATGTACGTGGATGGAGCCTCGGGGAAGAAAGGAAGCGGAGCTAGCATACTCCTAATCAGCCCGGAGAAAAAGGAGCTGACATACTCGCTGCGATTCGAGTTTCCCACTACGAACAACGAAGTGAAATATGAAGCTCTTATTGCCGGGCTACGTCTCGCCCAAACCCTCCAGGTACGAGCTATCCAAACCTACTGTGATTCCCAAGTAGTGGTCAACCACGTGCTAGGAAAGTATGAAGCGAGGAGTGAGAAGCTGAAGAAATACCTGGAGAAGGTCAAGCTCCTAGAACAATCTTTCCAGTTCTTCAGAATAGTTCGCATTCCCCGAAGCCAAAATACCCGAGCTGACGAGCTAAGTAAGCTGGCGAACTCAACTAGCTCAACTCTAGTAGAAGAAGTCCGGAATCGAGGTATAGAAGAGGCGGAAGTCAACGCAATCGAAGAGGACGACTCGAATTGGATGACCCTTCTAAAAAGATATTTGGAGAGCGGGGAAATTCCCGAGGACAAGGCGGAAGCCAGAAAAATCCTAGCTAGATCCATGCAGTACGTCCTCGAAGGAGGAATCCTTTATCGAAAGTCATATTTACAGCCTCTCCTAAAGTGTGTGGGACCAGGGGAAGCGGACTACGCACTAAATGAAGTGCACACTGGATCGTGCGGAAGTCACATCGGAGCTCGGATGCTAGCACAAAAAATCATGCGGTGGGGGTACTATTGGCCAACAATGGCAAAAGACGCGGAAGAATTCGTGAAAAAATGCCTGAAATGCCAGCTGCGTGCCAAGGTGACGAGGGTACCCCAAACCGACCTCTCTACTATATAAAGCCCGTGGCCATTTGTGGAGTGGGGCATTGACATCGTGGGACCATTCTACCCGGCCCCAAAACAAAAACGGTTTCTAATAGTTGCAGTCGACTACTTTACCAAGTGGGTCGAAGCCGAACCTTCCACAAAAGTCACAAGTGAGAAAGCCGTCGACTTCGTTTGGAAGAACATCGTGTGCCGGTTTGGAGTTCCAAGAGTCCTCATCTCGGACAACAGGATGCAATTTACGAGCAGAGCATTCCAAGAATTTATTGAAGGACTCAATATCCAGCAAAATTTCACCTCGGTCCACCGACCTCAAACTAATGGACAGGCCGAGGTCACCAACAGAACAATAGTGAACGGACTCAAGGCCCGCCTAGAGAAGGATAAAACGGAATGGATCTACAACCTCCAGAACGTCCTATGGTCGTACAGGACTACACCCAGAACTTCAACGGGAGAAACCCCGTACCGTTTAGTATACGGGTCAGAAGCGGTCATACCCGTAGAGATCGGGGCACCAAGCCCCCGCACCATCAATTTCTCAGCTGAAGCAAATGACGAGCAACGCCGAACCGACCTGGATTTAATCGAGGAAAAACGGGAACTAGCTAGCATAAAAGAAGCTCGGTATAAGCAACAAATGACCCGATATTACAATCAAAGGGTCAAGCCCCTGTAGTTCCAGGTCGGGGATCTTGTGCTCAGAAACAACGAAGTAAGCCATTCGGAGAAGCTCGGCAAACTTGAAGCCACATGGGAAGGGCCCTACAGAGTGCTCGAAGTTCTCGGCAAAGGAGCCTACAAAATCGCCTACCTTTCGGGCGAGCTGATGCCCAGAACGTGGCACATCGCCCACCTAAAGAGATTCTTTGTATAAGCGGCAAGTCTTGCATATAGAGTCTAAGTTTTTTTCTTCTTGTCTTTTTTTTTTCTTTTCGAGTCTTAATGTTTTGTTTTTAATGAGCTCGTCAAAACCTTTATTTGTTTTGATCTTTCTTTAAATAAAGTTTCTTTTCGTTTTGCATATTTTCGTGTCTTTTAGTTTGCTTATACGAAGTATCCAAAAAACGAAGTCCCCTCATAAGGACGAACTAAAGTTCCCTTCCGAGGTCAGTGATGACCCGACATGGGGTAATTATATCCTAAGAAATGCACAAAAGAAACCCTTTTCGAGGTCTGAGCTAGTCTCCCTCCAAAAAGGAAGATCTCACGAGGTCCGAGTCAAACTCCCTCGTAAAAAAAAAATCTCAACTGGGGTCGGAACCAAGTTCCCCCGGGAGACTCATACTACGAGGTCTGAACCATGGTTCCCTTGTCATACAGAGAGGTCCGAGTTCGACTCCCTCCAAAAAAAAAAAAAAAGGAGCACGAATGAACCAAGGAAGCATTCCTTACCGAAGAACAGGAAGTTCATAAAACACAATATATATTACTTTATTTTTGACTAATTACAACATTGTATGTACATAAATTACAGGAAGAACCGAACTAATCTACGGAGGAGGATTTGGCCTACTAAAGTTGAGCCATTGCTCTTCGAATGAAGTAGGTCCCAGAAGGTCGTCGATGGAAATTCGACCTCGTCCCCGACCTCGATTTCTCCGAGAAGAAAAACTCCGACCTCGCGACGTAGCCGAACTCCGCCCCGCAGCCCGGCCACCTCGGCTCGGTCCGGCCTGGCGTCCCCGAGAAGCAGCTCTCACCTCGCGAGCAGGCATAGTCCGAGAAGACGACAGAGCAGACTCGTCCGCGCTATTGGACAGAAACGCACGAAGTTTCGGACGACGGGATAGCACGCATTTATACATGTTCGCGCTTTCTTTGAGCATCTCACGAGCCCCTTGAAGCTCCCAAGACTCGGGGCTGCATGCTGTTTTCAAATCGAGATACTGTTCCAACAGTTCCTTCGTCTTCAGTTCCGCTTCGAATATGGTAATACCGCCATTGCGACGGATGATATCCTCATACTCAGCATGCTCCTCGACGATCTTTTCATGGTCCTCCAGAACACGCCCAGCTCTACCTCGGGCAACTTCCAACTCTTCTTCAGCCTGAAGAAGCTTGGCCTGAAGTAAATCGGCGCTCTCTTGACCAGCGAGCTGCTTGACCTCAGCCTCCGCGCAGAGCGACTCAAACTTCCCCTGCCATTCCTCCAGCTCAGATTCTTTTAACCTCAACACAACATACTTTTTATCAAAAAGTGCCTCAGCTCGGCGACATCTCTCCATCCATAACCGAGCTAGGGATCGTTGTTCAGACAGATCTTGAGAAAGAAGACTCATTTGCTTGCGTAAAGAAAGTATATCAGGAGAATCCAAAGTCTACACACACAAGGAAATGCAAAATCGTTTATTAAAGAAGGTCCGAGTACATAATTACATATATACAAAAAGAAAAAAAACTAAGGAGCTTCGACCTCCTTATCATGAAGAGGTGGCTGCCCGGAGTGGAGATCCTGCGAAGAACCATCAACGCCAGCATCCTTGGGATCCTCTTCATCAGCCGCGGCCTCGCGCTCCTCTTCCTCCTTGTCTTCTCCTTCCTCGTCGGGAAGAGAATCGAAGACTACGTCGAGGGTGGGGTCCCGATCTATCGAGCAGGCAGCAATCTGCTCGGCAGATAGGAGCACGGACGAGCTGGTGAGGTCGTCCAAAACAGGCAGCTGGCCGAGGTGACGTCGGATCACTCTGGCATACTGGAAGGGGAGAGCCTCATCCTCTAAGCGCTCGTAGCCATATTTGGAAACGTCCAGGTCGGGGAAGTCCCTGGCGGCCTCCTTCAGAGCACTTAGGGCGTAGTTTCCATTGATAAGCCCAGCCAACTCATTGGCTAGGCCGGAGAAACTCTCCGACAATAGAAGCCTCTTTGTATAGGCCCGCAGGATCTCGCCTTGACTAGCCGCCAGCTTGGCCTCCCTGTCCTTGGCTGCACTCAGCTCGGCCTCAAACCTTTTTCGAGCCTCCTCGGCCTCCATCTCGGCCTTCGCGAGCTGAGCGGCCAGCTCGGACTTGATGGTCTTCACCTCCTCCCGGGACTTGGCCAACTCCCCCTCGGCCTTCTTCAGCTTGGCCGTGGTCGACATCAGCTTCTCGGAGTACTGGCTTTTCTCGTCCTCGTACCTCGCCGACATCTCCCCGACGTCACTCTTTAGCCATCCCATGAACATATCAATGCCCTGTGAGAAGGAATGCAGTTAGCTACACAAGCAAGAATTATAGAAAGCTAACGAAAACAACAAATCTTCACCTCGGGAAAAGGCAAATCCCCTAGTCGGGCTGGAGGAGCAACCGGGCTCGCCTCCCCACCCGAGATGTCGACAATCTCCACGTCGACCTTAGATTTTTTAAGAGGGGGACTGCCAGGAGAGAGAACGTTCGTAGCAGCAGGCCCTGTCACCTCAGTCCGCCGACCTAAGTCGGAGGATCCTCCGAGCTGGCCCTGGTCGGACGACGCAGATCGTCCTGATGACCTCGGCCTCTTGCCCCCGTGAGCCGCGGCCTTGGCATCGGCCCCATGTATCTTCCCGAACTTCACTGCAAATGCAAAGAAATAAGGAGGTTAGGCAACGGAACAACAAACAAAACAATCCTAACAGCACTAGCGGGGCCTCACCCGTTGCGGGATCCACCATACTTTGGAGCTCAAACGGGCTTAACCCCGCTTCAGCTAGCGAGTCTTCGTTGTAGCTCTCCTCGAACGGGCCACAACTCGCTATCGCCCTAGCAATACTCTCCAAACCCTCATCCACCTCATCCGTCACCCAAGCGCGAGGCTTGCCCAACCTCCACATCAGGTCGACTACGCTATCATGCCGACAAAAAAAGAATTTCCTATGCCATTTCTCCACCTTGTTCTGAGTCCTCCCTTTAAACTCAGTGCGAGCAGTGGCATAGTACCAGCCCGCGGATGCTTTGAAGGCAAAGAGCTCGTGGATGAGCTCGGCAGATAGTGGGTAATTGTGCCGGATAGCTACTACGCCTAGGTCGGCAAACTGCCTAAAAGCGTTCGGTGTTATCTGCCCCAAGGCTAAACCGAGCTTCCTTTGAAGCTCGGCAAAAGGTGCAGGAAGAGGTAGACGAAGGCCAGAGTACAGGATGTCCTCGTAAATCGTGACGAACCCCATAGGTGGCGAGCACGCCCTATCTTCCGGACGAGGTTCTATAAGTTCAACGTCTAGGAGGAAATTATAGGACTGGGCAAGAAATTTTATCCCAGACTCGTCTAGTATTGAAGAATATTCGGCTACCTTCCCCTCTACGCAGTGGGGCACAACTAAAGCCTCAATCGTCGGGGTGGGGGATCCTAATGAAAAAATTCTAAAATTAACCCTTCCGTCGGCGGAATCGGCCGGAGGACATTCGCTATCGCTACTAGATTGAGAGTCGCGAGAATGGGAAGCCATACTTACTCGTTAATTAAGATAGTCGGTCGGACAAACGGTTCGCAGATGTAACAAAAGACCAAACGTGAAACCGGCGGCACGGTGGTACGGCTCGTCGGAAATCTCTGGAGCGAAAATTGGGGGAGTAGCGGATTTTCTGGAAACGAATCTTTTTGCTGTAATAGTGAATGTGGAATGAAGTGTCGTTTGAAGTCCCATAATGAATACTTGAATCCCGCCGCTGAACGTCACACATGTGTGAACGTGGCAGCTTTTTCGGTATCTGAACCGCCTCTCGAAAAGATTTTTGATAAAGCCCCCCAACTTTCCCTCCATTCGAATCCGCCTGCATCTGGACCCGGATCCGAATGAGACCACTCAAATAGCTTAACTTGGAATTTAGCCACCTCCAACTCGAGCTCGGATGATGAGCCCGCTGAATCAGGCCGGGACAAAGCTGACTTGCGCGATTGTTCAACTCGGAACTTCGACCTGACTGTACCTCTCGTCTTCTTTCCTCTCTTTTGGGGGGGAGGGGGGGATGTGATAGGACCGGCCTCATCTTGGGCCTGATCCGAGGCCCAACCTAATTGGGCCTGTACATTGAGCTCGGCCCAGACGAATTACTAGCTGCCTTGAAGACCAAGTAACGAAGCCTTACCTTGGAGAAGAAGGAATCCGATTAAGAAGGAAATTCGGATATGTATGAGGAATCCTAGTAGGATTAGGGCTCAATTCAAGGCCTATATATAGATGCTAGATTAGAGGTGTAAATATGTTCAAATACTCATTGTACTCTCAAGCAATAAAGGCTAAATATTCTCTCCCGTGGACGTAGATCACATTGATCGAACCACGTAAATCCTCGTGTCATCGCATTACTATTATTTTTGGCTACTCTTGCAAACCCTAGATTTATCAAATTTGTTCAACACCTTCTTGATGTAATCTGATTGGATCATTATCAGTTGACCCTCTCTTCTATTTCTGTAGATATCAACACCAAGAATCCTTCTTGCCTCCCCAAGATCTTTCATATCAAATTCTTTACTTAAAGCTTGCTTAACTTCATCTATCTCTGATCTTTTCTTACTTGCAATTAACATATCATCTATATATGGTAGTAGATACATCAATCTTTCATCAGAAACCTTCTTAAGATAGACACACCTATCATGCAGAGTTCTTGAGAGTCCAATACTCAACATGAATTCATCAAATCTCTTAGTCCACTGCCTTGGACTTTGTTTAAGTCCATACAATGATCTCTGCAGCAGACAGACTTTAGATTCACTGCCTATAACCTCAAACCCTTCAGGTTGGAATATATAAATTATTTCCTCCAAGTCACCATTCAGAAAAGTTGTCTTCACATCCAATTGATGCAACTCTAAATCCATTTGAGTCACCAATGATAATAGAAGTCTAATTGAGCTATGTTTAACAACTGGTGAGAAGATCTCATTGAAGTCTATACCTGCTCTCTGTGTAAATCCTCTTGCTACAAGCCTTGCCTTGTATCTAATCACCTCCTGACCATCAATAACTTCAATCTTCTTCTTATACAACCATTTATAGCTTACACACTTCTGTGACTTAGGAATCTCAACCAACTTCCAGGTTTTATTTTTCAACAAAGACTCGATTTTCTCATGCATAGCTCTTATCCCAATGCTTTATTTCAGTGCATGAAACTGCTTCTTTATAATTCTTTGGCTCTCTATAGCTCACCTTCTCTGCAACATGAAGAGCATGTGAGACCATATTAGCATGGCCAAATCTATTTGGAGGTTTAGTAGTCCTTCTCACTCTGTCTATTGCCTAATGATAATCACTGCGATCATCATGAGTAGATGGACTTCCTTCAGTTAACTCTCTTTCAGACTTGACTTCTTCATCTGGCTCCAAAACTACCCTATTAGCTCATTCTTCTTCTAATCTTGGATGCTCCACCTCAAAGATAGCTTCATTCTGAATTCCCATCTTGAGATATGGCATCACATCTTCTTTGAAGACAACATCTCTGCTGATTATAGATTTCCCTTTACCAGATTTAGTACACCATAACCTGTATCCCTTAACTTCAGCAGGATAGCCAGTCATCACACACTTGAGAGCTCTTGGTACATGTACATAAGCCAGACATCCAAAGACTCTCAAATTTGAATAATGTGCTGGCCTTCCATACAACTTTTCTTCTGGAGTTTTCATACCAAGAGCTGAAGATGGACATCTATTTATGAGATAAGTTGTTGTAGAAACAACTTCACCCCAAAATCTTGCAGGTAGTCCAGAACTAGAGAGCATACACCTAACTCTCTGCAACAAAGTTCTATTCATTCTCTCAACCACACCATTCTGTTGTGGGTTTCCTGGAACTGTTCTATGTCTCTTTATTCCCTTGGCTTTGTAGAATTCTTGAAACTTCTCAACAATCAATTCCAATCCATTGTCTGTTCTCAAGCATTTAACCTACAAATCTTTTTCATTCTCTACTAACCTGCACCACTTAACAAACTTGTCAAAGACATCTGATTTATGTTTTAAAACATAAACCTAAATCTTTCTTGAGAAATCATCTATAATTTACATGAAAAAGTTTTCCCCACCAAGAGTAGTAGTTTTAGAAAGACCCCAGAGACCAGAATGCGCATATTGCAATGGCATAGAAGATGTATGTGTAGGATATGGAAATTTCTTATTCTTTCCTAGCACACAATCCTCACAGTGAGCTATCTTAATATCATGAGATATATCAAGAATACCCTGCTTCTTAAGTTCAGTCAGGCCTCTCTCACTAACATAGCCTAATCTAGCATGCCACAAATGAGAAATATTATCATAACATGCTCAGTTTCACCAATAATTGTTTCAGCTAACAGATGATAAAGACTATTTTTCCTTACACTTCTTAAGATGATTTTAGAATTTTTCTTGACAATCATATTACCATTTGAAGATCTAAAATCATATCCAGACTTTTCAAGCAAACCAAGTGAAACAAGATTCCTTTTCAAATTGGAATGTACCTCACATTTGTTAGAGTTCTAATAGATCTATCATGTAATTTCAACCTGACAGAGGCTATGCCTTTGACTGAGCATGTCTGATCATTTTCCAGAAGTACCTCTCCGCTCTTAGTTTCTGGCAAAACAGAAAACTATGATTTATAAGGACACATATGGAATAAAGCACCAGTATCAAGAATCTAATGATTTTCAGTATCAGAGTTTATGATATTCAAGGCTTCAGCCTTTGGATATTGCTCAGCAATATCTACACAATCAGTGCTTGAGGGATTCTTCTGTTGCTTCCTTTTCCAGCTATAACAGTGTCTCCTAATATGGCCTGGCTTTTTGCAATATGGCACTTGATTGCCTTATTGTTGTCTTCTACTAATGACTTGAAGCCTGTAGTCTTCTTGGAATCTTTCCAGGGCTTCTTTCCCTTGTTCTTTGTGAATTTTCCCTTCACATTTAGACTCTCACTTGCAGATCCCTGCATGGCTTCAGAAGCTCGTTGCAACTCCTTTGACTTAAGAGCATTCTGCACTTCTTCCAAAGAGATAGAAGACTCCCTCCCATATAGCATTGCATCTTTCAAATGATCATAAGACTTTGGAAGTGCATTCAACAAGATTATTGCCTTGTCCTCATCCTCTAGCGTCAAATCTATATTTGCAATATCATCTAGTGATTTGTTGAAATCATCTAACCGATCAATGATGTTTTTGTCTTCAAGGATTTTATAGGAGTAGAGTTTCTACTTCATGTATAGACGATTCGCCAAGGATTTCGTCATATACAGTTTCTCAAGCTTCAGCCAAACCGCAGTTGCAGTCTCTTCCTTCGCTACCTCACGAAGCACTTTATCTCCAAGGCAGAGAATGATGGCACTGTGAGCCTTCTTCATGATTTCTATTTTTATTTTCCTCATCTTCCTTCTTGTCTTTTCATTCTCTTGAAGTTTCTGGTGTCTTGTCACTCTTCAACGCTCCTTCAAGTCCTTGCTGAATCAAGATCGCATGCATCTTGATTTTTCAAAGCGCGAAGTCGTTCTTCCCGGTGAACTTCTCCATCTCGAACTTAGAAGTCGCCATAACTGTACGATGCAGCCTATTTTCCAATAGATCTATAGATCTAAACTTCTCCGATCACTTTCTCACCACCACAGTAGCCCATATCTAACTCTTCTTTGTCGTAGGAACAATTCCGATAGACGTGCCAATTTATTATGAAAGTGATCAATAGATCGTGAAGTAATCAACCTCACCAATCAAACAGTGAAGAGCTTAAACCCTAGAACACACAATTGCACGAAGAATGAAAAATAACACAAGAAGTAACGTGGTTCAGATCCAGAATAGATCCTACATCCACGAGCAGAATCATACGATATTCTATTGCTTCTCAGTGCAAGAATGCACAAACACAATGCAAATTACAAGATCTCTCAAAGAATAGAACTGTAGCAGCTCTCAAGCCTTCTTCAATGGCTACTGCTGTCAGCTGTGTCTCTTCTTAGCTCTCTACTGCATAAAACCTCACTCTGAACTCTAAACTATGAGTAATGAATGAATGATCACGTGATAATTGCACGCGCAAGATATATTAGGCTACAAGATAACAAACTTCTACAACTGCCAAACCCTTAGCTCCAGAAACGGTTATAATGAGTTTGCACTCCACAACTCGATCCCCAAGCTATAAGCTTATTGCTGAGAAGTCCCTCATCTTTGCTTATATATCTATGCAATCACACCTTCACAGTTGCCTATCTCAATATTCCCCAGAAACCAAGGATCAAAGCAAGGGACGACGATTCAAGTACATTCGTTCGGTTTTGGTTCGGACCACGATTCCATCACAATGCATGCCATTTCTGATGCATCAGGGGGGACTTTCTCTTTCATTGTGATGGAGACCGAGGCCTAAAGTTCATATTTTAGTTTTATTATGTTTTTTTTGCTATGTAAATATTTATTTATATTAGGACTATTTCTCTAAATTAGGACTTTATATTTGGAGTGATATTTTGAGATTTTATGTTGATCCTTTAGGGCTTAGTATTTATATGTGGTTTGTGGTTATTGTAAGAAGGTTGGATATTAATATTAAAAGTTAGGGTTTATTTCCTTTTTATCGTGTTCTTCTGGTATTCTTTAGAGAATCAATAGATTAACTCGTATGTTGCTTTCGGTATTCATTGAATCAACGAAGGTATATATTTATCGTATTGGTCTTCTCCCTGCATCACTTGGTATCCAGAGTCAACCTATGATCCGTGTGTTACTATGTCGCCTTATCATCAACCAGCTTTTAGGATTGCTCATGAGGAGCAACGTTGTGTGGCTGAGCAGAATCTCCTCTGTCACCAATTCGACGCGCTGACCCATAAGTTTATGACATTACAAGCGCTTCAACACTAGATCATGTAATTTCTCATGAACCATGGTGGTATGCATCGAGATAGGGTCGTTTCGGAGGGGCCTATTCCTCACGTTCTCCCTGTCGTCTTTGATGATGACGGCGAGAATTCTTTTGCTGAGCTGTTCGTTTGAGACTCTGGTCATTCTGATATTCTGGAAATTTCAGGTTATGTTGGACCACCAATCTTTGACGAGGAGCTTATGGACTTGTGTCTCGAAGAACATCTTGGTACACTTTATTTTGATAATCGTGTTGAATTTATCTTTTCGATTGGTGACAAATATTCCGGTTCTATGTCGTGTGATATTGTGCACATGGACGCGTGCCTCTTGTTGGTGGGACGCTCGTGGCAGTTTGATCTGGCTCGTGGTTTGGGGTAGAATCTGTTAGTTTCTTGTCGTGACTTTCGTGATGCCTTAGGTAACTTTTCTCCTGTTTTCTTAATAGTGCCTCATGATTATACAAGTTTTGCTGCCATTCACTCATTTGTCATTCATAATAGTATCGTTGAATTTCTCGCTAAGAGTGGTTTGAAGGAGCTGTCAAATGGATTGTTTCTTGACGGCAAGTGTGTGTTAGGATTTGACGTGTTTGTCATTAACGACCCACCACTACTTGAGCAAGTGTTTGTGATTAATTTATCACAACCATATATGTGAAAATGGAAGATTTCAAAGTTCTCCAGACCAGAAATTAATTGGCGGTCTGAAGAGTTATCTGTTGGAGGAAATAAATGGGGTCCAAGACTTCGATTCAGGGAACAGAGTTCATGCCTTCACCGATTCGAGGACGAATCACTTCAAGAGGGAGAGAATGATGGAGACTGAGGCCTAAAGTTCATATTTTAGTTTTATTATGTTTGTTTTGCTATTTAAATATTTATTTATATTAGGACTATTTCTCTAAATTAGGACTTTATATTTGGCATATTTTGAGATTTTATGTTAATCCTTTAGGGCTTAGTATTTATATGTGGTTTGTGGTTATTGTTAGACGGTTGGATATTAATATTAAAAGTTAGGGTTTATTTCCCTTTTATCGTGTTCTTCTGGTATTCTTTACAGAATCAATAGATTAACTCGTACGTTGCTTTCGATATTCATTGAATCAACGAAGGTATACGTTTATCGTATTGGTTACACGCTTCTCCTTGCATCACATTGAATCCTATGAAATGATTCAAAATGCTTTGCAGGCTGCATTGGCGGCCTCCTAAGCGTCGTGACTCAAGAGCTTCGCCTAAAATTGAGATCAGCATCACACGGTGTAGAGATAAAATCGATTCCTTCAGAAAAATATTGGAGTGAAGTATCTAATGAAGGACCAGAAGGCCTAATCAATGTTGGAGAACTATATGCAGATGAGGAGAGAGAGTTTCCGATCAACCTATCCATACCTGTGATTAGAAACAAAAAAGAGCTCTCTTTTGGACATTACATACTCTTTCAAAGACGCCATCTCGAAGCAGACTATAGTAGTAGAGGTAAGTCGCACCAGGTCCCGTCCTCTGAAGATTTGGTAGTAAACTTGGAGGTTGATCGACAGAGGAACCGCCTCAGTGCAGCTGAAAGCATTAAGCAGGCTCAGCAAATGGCGGAAGCAGGAAATCCTCAGTGTAGAGAAGTGATCTTATGGCAACTGCAGCTACTCAAGCAGGAGATGATATGACTCTGTGGCTTGAAGATGAGAATGGGAAGTGCAGGGGTGTATTGGCAGTCGGGTCGAGCGTATGCTCTTGCTGGAATGAGCTCCCATGCTAACCAAAGGGAGACAACTAGAGGTGAACTGGCGGCTGGAGCAGCTCCCGGAGGTTCTCGTGGTGGTGCTTTCCGAGATTATGCCACACGACAGATGTGTAATATGGTTGACAAGTCTAGGCAGCAGCAAAAGAGCAAGGCAGGAGAAGGGAACACTTCAAAATAAAAATGCAGTTTGCTGGTTTTGAGTTTTTGCTATATAGAAGTATTTGTTAGTTAGTTATATATTAAATCAGTTTTTGCAGTTTCCTGGTTTCTTGATTGTAAGTACATTTTTTGAGGTTTGTGAATACTTGTGGTTTTCTATAAGGTTGTTTTCTTTTGGTTTTCTTGAGTAATTAAATAGATGAAAATCTGATTTTAATTAGTCATTTTTTGCCATTATTTATTCTGATATGAGATTGAATGCTTTTATATTTGCATCGACTAATACAATAAATGAAAAATACAAATACTCGTACGCGGCAGGTCGCACCACATGCGACCGCTCGTGGGGTGCACGCGCCTATTTATTTATTTATTTGTTTTTTTCTGATTTTTTTTTTCCTATTTTCCTATATTCCAGTTTCCTTTTTTTTCAGTTTTTATTTCAATTTTTTTTTTAAATCTACTTTTTTTTTGCACCTTTTTTTTTGTTTGCCTCTTCGTTTTTTTGTTTGCCGCTTCTTCTTTGGTCAAGATAAGAAAGAGGGGAGCCGAAGGCCTCGGAGCGAGCCGAAAAAGTCCAAATTGTTGTCCGCCGATTATCCTTATATTAGTAATCGGAGCGAAGGCGGAACAAAAAAAAAACCTAAAATAAAAAAAAAAAAATGACCGGGCCAACCCGACCCGACCCGGTCGCATGTGAAATGCAACCTGCCGCACAGGAGAGTTGCTCAATGACAAATATGAATTCATGTACAATAAATGACAATATGAATTCATGTCCCAGCCTTTTGTATAATTTCTGAATATTTAATAATTTATATTCATTATTTGAATATCTTTACAGTTACGTCGTGAGGATTTAATTTGGTCTTCTTCCAATTAAAACTAATGTGTTTGGTGGGGTGGGTGATGAAAGAAAATATGAAATGGAAACCACCCATAATATTACAATATATACAGTAGGATTGGCCACAACTGAGAGAAATTCTTGCAGCTATAGTGATCATGTCATGGTTTCAGTTGTTATGTTAAATGAAGATCTATTCTATATGTTACAGAGGGACTGGTATAATTAAGAAGATGAAGGATGCTAAGGATAAGTTGAGAGAGTGAAGTATATATGTTGATATATAATCCAGTGAAATTAAACAGTGATTTTATGAAGGAATAGATAATTAAACAAGTTCAAAAGGACTCAATCCTTTAAAGTATACAAGGAAGTTCTCATTCCTTATTTTGTAACTTTTTCTAGGTTACATACTTGCATTACTTACATAGATGACTGCTTCAAAAGTCTCAACTCTCTCTCTCAAAGTTGTTGGCGTGACTGGCAAAAACTATTACTAATATTTCCTATGTACTATGTGTGGAAGACAAGTAAATTTATTTTTAAAAGCTTTGGAATCAGTCAACCGTTTCTTTAAGCGGTCAACTCCAACGAAAAGCTTTCTATTAACGCTACACGTCAGCTTCACTTTTTTATGGAAAAATTATCTAGGTCAAAACTATATACTATAGTATTATATAGAGTAGGTGAAAAAAAAAAAAAAAAAAACAGGTTGCCATGTTACTTGATTAAGTAATTGAGCCCCAAAAGCGTTCTATGAACGCGAACACGTCAGATTAAGTTAATTATGGCAAAATTTCCTCTAAAATGGTAGTCGTGTAGGTTAAGGAATAGGAATTCTCTCTCTCTCTCTCTCTCTCTCTCTCTCTCTCTCTCTCTATAGTAGTAGTAAATATATATGCTCGTTCCATCACAATAGCATAGCAACAGAACACAAACATTGATCATCCTGCAAAGCTTATAGAAACCGCTACAGCTAGAGCAGAAGGATCTCTTCACCACCACTAAAACCACAACCAATTCATGGCATCCTCTGCCTATAACGTAAGCAACTCTCTACCAATTCCTTTATTTTAAATATATCTGTGTGTGTGTGTGTGTACTGCGTTTCTTGATCATAGATTGATAGTGATTTAGTGCGTTGTAAACTTAATTATTCTGCGAGTTGCTGATTCAATATTCCTGTTGCAAACTCTAATATAAAGATGTGATTTTCCTGCAGAAAACATGTGGGATTTGCTCTGTAAGCGTTGCAGCAGGGGTGGGGCAAGCTATCTTCACCGGAGAGTGCTCCCATGCCTTCCACTTCCCCTGCATTGACACCTACATCTCCAACGGCAACCGCCTCTGCCCCGTCTGCTCCGCTCATTGGAATAATCTCCCTTACGTCCCGCCCCCTAACCCTTTTCAACCTTATCCGTTAAACCCCACGTCACAGTTCCCTCTTTACCCTTTTATCCCTTTTCACCGTGTATCCGAGCCGGAGCCCCTTTGTTTCAATGACGACGAGCCCCTTCCTCTTCCTGATCTCGATCGTATGACAATAGATTCAACTGTGGACTCGCAGAAAGTGACCATAAAGGTTATTCCTGAGCGGAGGGCTGTTGCTGCTTCAGAATCCATATCACACTTTGCAGTGCTCGTTGGACTGAGGGCACCGTCTCTGTCAGACGACGCGCGTTCCTCCCAGCGCGCGCCTATTGACATCGTTACCGTGCTTGATGTCAGTGGCAGCATGTTTGGAAAAAAGTTGAATCTTGTAAAGAGGGCTGTGCACTTTGTTATTGATAACTTGGGCATTTCCGACCGGCTTTCCATAGTCTCGTTCTCCGATTCTGCTCGCAGAATCTTACCTCTGCGCAGGATGACAGCGACTGGCCGTGACGAGGCTAAACGTGCTGTTGACTCGCTCGTGGCGGAGGGTTCGACAAATATTCTTGATGGCCTGAGGAAGGGAGCTCAGGTACTTGAAGAACGGTGCCACAAGAATCCGGTGAACAGCATCATCTTCTTGTCTGATGGGAATGATACTTGCAATCTTAACTCGTTGTTGCACGTCTACAACAACTCCGGAAATACTTCCGGATATCTGGATAAGTTGCCTGCCTCGATCTTCCCCAGAAACGATGGATCAAAGCAGGGGACGACGATTCCAGTACATTCGTTCGGTTTTGGTTCGGACCACAATCCCATCACAATGCATGCCATTTCTGATGCATCCGGGGGGACTTTCTCTTTCATTGAATCCTATGAAATGATTCAAGATGCCTTTGCAGGCTGCATTGGCGGCCTCCTAAGCGTCGTAACTCAGGAACTTCGCCTAAAACTGAGATCAGCATCACACGGGGTGGAGATCAAGTCGATTCCTTCAGGAAGATATTGGAGCGAAATATCTAATCAAGGATCAGAAGGGCTGATCAATGTTGGAGAACTTTATGCAGATGAGGAGAAAGAGTTTCTGATCAATCTATCAATACCTGTGAACAGCAATGGAGGCGAAGATAGCGAGAGAAAGAGCTCACTTTTGGACATTACATGTTCCTACAAAGACACCATCTCGAAACAGATTGTAGTAGTAGAAGGGGACCTAGTAGAGGTACGTCGCCCAAAGGTCCCGTCCTCTCAAGATTTGGCAGTAAACTTGGAGGTAGATAGACAGAGGAACCGCCTTCGTGCAGCAGAAAGCATTAAGCAGGCTCAGCAAATGGCAGAAGCAGGAAATCATTCAGGCGCAACAAAATTGCTAGCGGAGGAGAGAAGTGATCTAATGGCTACGGCTGCTGCTCAAGCAGGAGATGGTATGACTAAGTGGCTTGAAGGGGAGATGAGAGAGACTGAGATGAGAATGGGAAGTGCAAGGGTGTATCAGCAGTCAGGACGAGCGTATGCTCTCTCTGGAATGAGCTCCCATGCTTCTCAAAGGGCGACGACTAGAGGCGGTGTGGTAGCTGGAGCTGCCTTCTCATCAATGCCGTTCAGCTGCCCTGCTCCTGGAGCTGCTTTCGGAGCTTCTGGCTGCCCTCCTTCCGGAGCTTCTGCTGCTGGTTTCGGAGGTTTTGCGGCTGCTGCTGGTTTCGGAGGTTATGCCACACCACAGATGGGCAATATGGTTAGCAAGTCTAGGCAGCAGCAGCAGCAGCAACAGAGCAAGGCAGGAGAAGGGAACACTTCAAAATAAAAATGGAGTTTGCTGGGTTTTTTATTTCTCTTACAGTTTTTTGGCTCCTTCATTGCAAGTACATTTTGAGATTGTTAATACTCCTGGTTTTCTATATCTTTGGTTTGACTTGGTTTTCTTGAGTAAATAGATAAAAATCTTATTTTCTCATCCTTGCCTTTATTTTGCTATGAGAATGCTTTTTTATTACATTGGGTAATGCAGGATATGGCAAATATGAATTTATATCACAACTTTTGAGGCCTTTTGAAATAATTACTCTATATTTAAAAAATTACTAATCTCTATCGACACCATATATACAATGTGGTGAAATTCTAGAGTGTCTAATTGCTAAGTCACTACAACAAAATTCTCCTAAGACAGCTCATACCGCACAATGTCCTATATGCACGCGTCACAAAATGTATAGCAGGAAGCTATTTCTTTACTAACATAATCGCATAAGAGTGAAAGTTGAACTGTTGAACTTAGCAAGTTGCTACATTTTTCAACAGCAGATGACTAGATAAGCGGCTGGAGCTTCTCAAATACTATGAATATGTAGCTCTAGAAACATCATAAACTAGCAAAATCGACCAATTTTTTGATAACAGAGGCTCTCTTTAGTATGATCTGGAACGCGCAAGGTAGAACACAGAGACCATCTAATCTTCTAGTTTCAACGCAAAATGCAGTGCAACCAAGTTCACAGGTATACTACGACCTCTATCAATCAACCATCAGTCCTCATTATCTGATATGCTTAACACGAAAACTAAGATATTTCAAAAGCAATAGTGTTTTTCTAGGGAAAGCATAGAAATTATCAAATGCTATTCGATCTGGATCGACACTTCGAACAACCTTTGGCCACAAGTTTTCTAGAATTGAACAAAGTTTTCCACAACACCGAATCTCCAACCTCAAATGCGTGTCCTAATTAGTAAACTCTACTTGTTAATCATATGATTCTTCTCAAGCACGAGGCTAAAGAAAACAAAAACAAAATCATAGATGCCTCATTGGGCTACAATTCAGACAAAATTATCAGAGAATCAAAGAGATATAAAAGCACCTAGTAATTAGTTACAATAACCACCTTGTTTTCTAACAATTTTAAGATTCTATCTTCAATATCACAGGAAAACTCAAGGATTCTGTACTTCACATTAAAAACTATGCAAAAATACACAAAGCTGTATAATTAGGAATTAATGGAATATCAAGAAGAGCAAGGTAAACAAATATGTGCAAGCAAAGAATAAAAACTACAAGATATTATTTAAACAACTGATGAATATAAGGCAAGCCAATAGTCATGATAATACAACCTGATTAGTAAAGGAAATAGTCCCTTCATAATCACTAGATCATAGATAAATGAATAGCACAACAACAATTATCCACAAGTGGACTGCAAAGATCTTGCAAAAATGCCAAAGGAAAAGTGTTCATTTTGTTTGCCGTCGTTATCATCAAGGAATCCGGAAATAAGCAATTTACTTGCTAAACTAATTTGCATTCTCGAAAAGTTGCACACGAATGCATATTATATTATTGAATCAAGCAATGAAACAGAAGAAAAATGTAGAGAAATATCGCTGTAATTTCTTCGCTCAGAAAATATCTGGTACAGGAAATTAACAGAAGGAAAGTCGCATTGAGCTAGAAAGCGGTAAAGATAGAATTCTGCAATCAACACCGTCGACCTGGATCAAGGATCAACGGCTCAGATCAGTGGAAACTCCAGTGCTTGCAGCAGCAGCGAGAGACACCATCTCCTTCAATGTTACATGAAATGGGCTAAAGGTTCAAAACTAACAAGCCATTTCTCTGTAATCTCTCTATAAATAAAGAGTAGGTCTTGGGTGCGACCTGCCGCTGCCATGCGACTGGATCCGGGTTGGGCTAACTCGGTCAACCCGAATTGACCCGTTGATCCGATCAAATTTTTTTTTCCGGCTGTCATCGCTCCAATTATCGTCGGCCAAGAATTTGAATTTTTCCGGCTCGCTCTGGGTCTTTCGACTTCCTCGTTCGAATCTTAACCAAAGAAGTAGCGGAAAAAAAAAAGAAGCAAACAAAAAAAATAAGGGGAAAAAAGTGGAAATTAAAAAAAAAATCTGAAAATTAAAAATGAAAATTCGAAACAAAAAACATATTTGGGCGCGTGCACCCCATACGTTGCGCATGGGCGAGGGCGCGTGCACCCCACGCGCAGTTGCATGGAGTGCGGTAGGTCACATTCAAGTTATTGCCATAAATCAAGCAATTTAACTTAGAATTGAGCGAAATATGCAGAATAAGCAAAACCCACAGAATTTGAGAATATCATACCAGAGTTTCGCAAAGATCAATCAATAAGCAGCCTCGGATTCGATCCAGGAAAAGAGAGATTACGTCGTGCATTTCTGGATCAGGGGATCATCATACATTTCTGGAGATATTTTAGAAATGGAGAGAGAGATGTTGAGGTGGAATCAAAGAGAAAAGGTGACAATCGGAGAGAGAAAGATTTTGGGGATTTTACAATCATGATATGCTGTTGAAATTGAGTACTGCTTCACTGAGCTCCACTATTCGATCATCCTCAACGCTTTATTTGCTCTTTGGAATATTTATTTGTTTATGATTTTTACAAACATTTAATTCTTCCTTTATTTTGGGAGAATTAGATATATTTAACTCGCTTCAAAAATCTTGAGCTGGAGGCGAGTCCTATTAAATACTCACTCCGTTCCGTTTAATATGTATTGTTTTTTTTTTTTTGCACGGAGATTAAGAAAAGAAGGATTATATGTAAATTGTGTGTTTAGTGTAGTGAATAAAATGATATAAGTATTTTTTAATTGATAAAGTAATCTATAGTGTTTTTGAAGTGACATAAAGTGATATAAAGTGGTTTTGAAGTGATATGTAAGGAATAAAATGAATTCTTAATTATTTCCTTAAAAGGAAATGAGACATGTTGAACGAGACGTCTTAAAAGAAAAGTAAGACATGTTGAACGGGACGGAGGGAGTATATAAGAGTAATAATATGACTTTTTTTAAAAAAAATTTAAAGACCACGTCACGGTGAACTCGAACCCGAGACACATAATCACTCTACTGCTAGATTAATTTACCAACACCAATAATATGACTCTTAATATCATGCGAGTGTCCCAGTATAAATGTTCACATATCCATTTTGTGTTGTAGTGAGTATTTCAATCTCTGTTATAGGAATCAGACAATAATGCACCGTGTGAATTTGTTGAAGTAATAATTTGAAAACTGATTGAAAATATTAATTTTGCAGTGTTATAGAACTTGACTTTTGTTCATGATAATAGTATTTGAAAGTATTTGGACCCTACAAACAATTTTGCTGTGCAGCTTATAATTTACAGAATTGTGATTGAAGGTATGTTTTGTGTTGGATTATTTTCTTTTTTGGTGGCAATGGCATAACTCTAATATATTAATTAAAGTTCATAATGTATCCATAGTTTGAGCTAGAGGTGAGGATTCACACTACACATCGGATTTTTGCTCAATCCGATCACAATCCAAAATTCGGATTTCTGAAGAGAAAAAAAAAGAATCTAATTCAATCCGAAATCCGAACAAATTCGAATAGAAAAAAATTCGAAATATGAATCCTAAATCCGATCTGCTCAGATCCGAAAAATCCGAAATTCTCCAAAAACAATTAAAAAATATCCAGATATTCGAAATAAATTTAATTATTCATCTATTTTAATCCCATTTTTAAAAGGGTTATGGTGCAAATACACTCCTATTGTATGAACTGAAGTGCAAATACACCCTTAAGAAAACGTTGGGGGTTGTTAACTGTAACGCCCCAATTTTCATAAATAAAAGGGAGACGTTATTCTTCTTTCATTAATGACGATAATTATTATTTTTACAGCGGAAGACTGAAATAAATAACATTTACTGACAAATATAAATATATTTGACTCTTTAACCATCATCACTCGCTCCGCCGCACATCGTCCGAGCCTTAACCTGAAAAAATAAATAGCTTTGGGGTGAGTGCTAATGACTCAGTGAAGTGCATTTATCCAAATTATATGAATTACAACAAATATATAAGTGCAATAAATCTGTCTCATAACGCCCGAAGACTAACTTTCTGTCTCTTAGCCCGAGGGCTTTAACTGTACTGTCTTATAGCCCGAAGGCTAAGCTTTACTTTCTCATAGCCCGAAGGTTAAACTTTTTGTCTGATAGTCCGAAGGCTTTAACTTTCTGTCTGGTAGCCCGCAGGCTTTAACTTTCTGTGTGATAGCCCGTAGGCTTTAACTTTTTGTCTGATAGCCCGTAGGCTTTAACTGCATGTCACACATATAATTTCAGTAACATATAATAAAGATAAACGATAAATACAACGGTAAAATAACCCCACCTTATCCTTTATTTACTTGAATCGAATACTCGCAATTAAAGATTAAATCCTGCACGCCGATACTATAAATAATATATGGATTTAATTACCTAAAATATTTAATAAAATATCATGAATGCAATTCCTTAACATTTAATCACTATAATTTAAGAATGAAGAATAATTCATATAGTTTTACTTGTATAAAAACAAAATGCACAACAAAAATTGTTAAAAGTTGTGTGATTCATAAATACTTAATATTAGTAAATTACTCCCTCCGTTCATAAAATGATGTCATGTTTCATCTCTTATTTGTGTTCACCAAATGATGCCCTATTTCGTTATTTTTACAAATATAGCCTCGTTACTTTATTAAAATCATTACCCCTTACAATTGATGACCCCACCTCAGATCAACTTTATTTCTATTTTTTTGTCATCCCAACAACTTTATTCCTACTTTTTGGTCAATATCATCTATTTTTTGTCAATACCACCTTTTTTGTTATTATCACTGTTTTTTTGTCTTTGTCTCACTACCCCTACTTTTTAACTTTTACACCATTCAAAACAACTTTATCAGCTTTCTTAATTTTCGTATCGGACACCAAATGGTGCATCATTTCATGAACGGAGGATGAAGTTACACATATATATATAATACCAGAAGGAAAACAAGTGTCTTTATTAACAAACATGTACCACAGGAAGAAGAAAGTAGCAGCAAGATGGGGGAGATGAAAATAAGAACAATATTACAGTATATGCTTATCTGCATACTTGCATGCTTCATGTGTATTCATGCTCGTGTCATGCTCGTATATTTCTTTTATTCTTAGTTTCTAGTCTATGTGTCATGATTCTATTGGCTCACGTGAGTCATCACATTAGGTGATAGTAGTTGTATAAGAGTAGCTATTTGCTCTCTTCTCTGTAATGTAACAGTAATAATGAAATTCCTTTTCTCTCTCATCTTCTTAGCTCGAATCTGATATGGTATAAGAGCAAACCTTTTTCTTCCGCTAAGTTCTTTCTCTTTTCCGATCAATGGCGCCGGTGCGACCAGCTAATCAGCAGATTTCTCCATCTGAGGATCAAACCAGCCCCTATTATCTCGCGAGTAGCGATAATCCTGGTGTTCAGCTTGTTACACAACAACTCACTGGTTCTAATTACAACATTGGAATCGTTCAATGAATACTGCTCTAATGGCGAAGAAGTTGACGGAACAGTGGCTCCGTTGCAACAGCATGGTGGTGTCTTAGCTTCGCAACTCCGTGATACCGGAGATCAGTTCCAGCATCATGTATCTGGATGATGCTTCTCAAATCTGGCGTGACCTTGCTGATCGATTTTCTCAAGGCGATGTGGCACGGATTTGTCAATTAAAACAGCAATTGGTGACTCTGAAGCAAGGCCCTGATGATATCGGCACGTATTACACCAAATTGCGTGTTTTATGGGATGAATACAAGGATTTCCAGCCAACGCGATGGTGTATTTGTGAAACTTGCTGCTGTAGAAGCGCAAAGAAGTGGAGTGAGTTTCAAATGCAAGAATGTGCTATGCAATTCCTCATTGGCTTGAACCCTTCTTTTGCTCAACTTCGTTCTCAAATCATTTCCTCTAGTTCTTTGCCTTCACTGTCGAAGATTTTTGCTCTTGTGCTTCAGGAAGAGCATCAACGTTCTATTGAGCTTATTCTTCCTCAACTTCCATTACCTGCTCTTCAAGCACCTGGATCCATGGTGAATGCAGCAACAAGATATGCTAGAGGAAGGGGAGGCAAAGGAAAATTTCTCTGTACGAAGTGTGGAAAAACTAATCACACGGTTGATAAATGTTTTGAGATTATTGGCTATCCTCCAGGATATGGTAGAGGATATGGCAGGGGCAGGGGTGCTAATTCTAATTCCTTTGCCAATCAATCAGAGAATCAAGCTAATTCTGGTGGTAGATGTGTCAACCAGATGAGTGTTGGTGAAATGTCTTCTACTGGAACAACAGGCTTATCTACTACAGACATGACTCACATGCTTGCCTATTTGCAGAATCAGTTGCAGCTTGCTAGCTCTTCTACTTCATCTTCATCAACTGCTTCAGAAACTAAGGGCTCAAATCCTTCTCCCTCAGCTATTTCATCTCCTCCTTTCAGTGGTACGATTAGTTTCCAACCTCTCATTTGTTCTGTTGCTAGTTCTTCTTCATGTGTTTGGCTGATGGATACTGGAGCTACTCATCATTTTGTAGTGATTCTTCCTTGTTAAATACATCATCTACAACTCATAATGCCTCAGTCAAACTTCCAAATGGAAATAGTGCATATGTTACATCTACTGGAACTATTTCTCTCACTCCCTCACTTCAGCTTTCCTCAGTTCTTTGTGTTCCTTCTTTTTCTTATAACTTGATCTCTGTCAGTAGTCTTACCTCTGCTTCTAACTGTTCAGTTACCTTTACTCATGATGATTTTGTCATCCTGGAAGCTTCTCTGGGGACTGTGATTGGGAAGGGTAAACGAGTAGGCAATCTCTATGCCTTAGAAGTATCTTCAGCACCAGCTCTTCCTTCATTGAGTTCAAGTGTTTCCACTGTCATTTCAGCTGACATTTGGCATAATAGATTAGGCCATTTGTCCTTCAATAAGCTGCAATCTATGTCTAGAGTTTTATCTCTTTCTCCTTGTAAACACACTCTTTGTGAAATCTGTCCATTAGCTAAACAAAAACGATTGTCTTTTCCTACTTCTACACATGTATTTGATGAGATTTTTGATTTGATACATTGTGATATCTGGGGTCCATATCAAACTCCTACTGTACAAGGGTATACTTACTTTCTCACTATAGTGGATGATTGTTCCAGATTTGTTTGGAGTTTTATCATGAAATTTAAATCTGATGTTAAGGAGATCCTTACCCAATTTTTTAACACTATTTTAACTCAATTTGGGAAAAGAATTAAGGTTCTTAGGTGTGATAATGGACCCGAGTTTCATCTTGGGGAATTATACACTAAGTATGGGACCTTAGTTCATCATTTTTGTGTTACCACTCCTCAGCAAAATGCTAGAGTTGAGAGAAAACATCAACACCTCCTGAATGTTGCTAGAAGCCTTCTTTTTCAGTCTCATCTTCCTATACCTTATTGGGGGGGGGGGGGGGTGTATTCATGCAGCTTCATATCTTATTAATAGAGTGCCATCTTCTGTTTTACCTCAACAATGCACTCCTTTTGAGATGCTTTTCAAGAAGACTCCTTCATACTCTCATCTTAGAGTGTTTGGTTGTCTTTGTTTTGTTTCTACTCTAGGCAGAAATCGCTCAAAATTCTCTCCTAGAGCTGTTAAATGTTGCTTTCTAGGCTATCCTTCTGGTTATAAAGGATATAAGGTGCTGAAACATGGAGACTCAAGAAATTGTTATTAGCAGAGATATTATTTTTCATGAGACTACTTTTCCTTTTGCTCATCTTCCTCCTTCTTCTTTTCCTGAACCACAGTTTACTTATCCTTCTGATTCAACATCAGCTTCTCTTCCACAATCTTCTCCACCAAGCACTTTTTCTCCTTCTATACCTGAGAGTCCTACCTCTTCTACATCACCTACTTCATCTACTGCTCTTCCTGTTACTAAATCAGGCAGATCAATTATACCTCCTTCCCATTTGTCTGATTTTCTTTGCAACTCAGTTTCTTATTCTCCTTACCCTATACACAAATACATCTCCTATTCTAGACTCTCTTCTGCTTATTTCAGACTCATTTGTTCCCTTTCTTCCATTCCTGAACCCTCTTTCTACCATCAAGCTGTAAAATATGCTGAGTGGAGAAGAGCTATGCAAGCTGAATTGGAAGCTCTAATTAAGAACAATACTTGGTTTGTTACTTTGCTTCCTCCTGACAAGATTGCTATAGGCTGCAAATGGGTTTATAGAACCAAATTCTTTGCGGATGGGACTCTGGACAGATACAAAGCCCAATTAGTTGCCAAGGGCTTTACTCAGCAGGCAGGAGTTGATTTTCTTGATACTTTTTCTCCTGTTGCCAAGCTAGTAACTGTCAAAGTAATGCTTTCTCTTGCTGCTTCATGTGGTTGGTCTTTGTCTCATTTGGATATCAATAATGCTTTCCTATATGGAGACTTAGATGAAGACATTTATATGGAGCTTCCTCCTGGTTTGCTGGATGCAGAAGGTAAATTATATCTCTGTGGCTCGGTTTGCAAGCTAAACAAGTCTTTATATGGTTTGAAACAGGCTTCTAGACAGTGGTATCTCAAATTTTCTGAGGTTTTGAGTGCTTTTGGTCTTACTCAATCAGCTTCTGACCATTCCTTTTTCTTCAAGAAAGAAAATGGGAAGTTTCTTGATATAGTCGTCTATGTTGATGACATTCTTATTGCCAGCAATGATGATGATTTGGTAGCTGCTTTCAAAGATTTTTTGAGTAAGTCTTTCAAATACAAGGATTTAGTTAAGCGGCCTATTTTCTTGGTCTTGAAATTGCAAGAAATGACAAGGGTATTCATCTAAATCAAAGAAAGTATGCACTGGATTTGATCACAGAAGCTGTATTGCTTAATTGTCGACCATCTTCTACTCCCATGGAGTTTGGAAAGCTTTTGAGTTTGGAAGAGGGATCTCTGCTTTCTGATCCTACTCCCTATAGACGATTAGTTGGCAGATTGTTGTATTTGTGCATCACACGGCCAGATATTACCTTTGATGTTCATAACTTAAGTCAGTTCTTATCTAAGCCTTGTGAGGGGCACATGCTTGCTGCTGAAAGAGTGCTGAAATATCTGAAAGGTGCTCTTGGTCATGGCCTTTTTTTCCCCGCTAATTCTACTACGGATTTATCTGCCTTTTCTGATGCAGATTGGGCCTCTTGTCCTACTACAAGACGGTCTGTTACTGGCTTGCTATTTTTCTTGGCTCTTCTTTAGTTTCTTGGAGATCAAAGAAGCAAGAAACCATTTCTCGATCTTCATCAGAGGCTGAATATCGAGCCATGGCTCAAGCCTCTTGTGAAGTTACTTGGATTCGTAATTTGCTCTTGGATTTTGGCGTTGAGCAACGGCGAGCTACACCTCTCTATTGTGATAATCGACCTGTAGTGCATATTTGCAATAATCCAGTTTTTCATGAGAGGACCAAACATATCGAGATTAACTGTTAGGAATAAATTTTTGCAAGGTGTTGTGTATCCTATTCATATCAAGAACACCATGCAGTTAGCTGATATTTTCACCAAACCTTTGCCAGCTCTAGCTTTGAAGACTATTTTGCTCAAGATGGGCTTCGACAGTATCTACCTTCCATCTTGGGGGGGGGGGGGGTATTACAGTATATGCTTATCTGCATACTTGCATGCTTTATGTGTATTCATGCTCGTGTCATGCTCGTATATTTCTTTTATTCTTAGTTTCTAGTCTGTCGTGTAATTGTTGCTTATGTGTCATGATTCTATTGGCTCACGTGAGTCATCACATTAGGTGATAGTAGTTGTATAAGAGTAGCTATTTGCTCTCTTATCTGTAATGTAACAGTAATAATGAAATTCATTTTCTCTCTCATCTTCTTAGCTCGAATCTGATAAACAAACTATCACGGAAATAAAAGACAGAGAAAGAAGGCAAAACAGCAGGAAAAACTCGTCGAAGAAGAGAGGAAGAATAGCGGACAACGAGTATCCGCCATCGCCGAAATGCGATCGGCGCCCGAATCCCCACCTTTCGACTCCCTCTCTTCCGACTCATGGTTCTTTATTACAGAGCAGATGCTAGCAAAGAGAGAATGAGGGGATTAATACCTCGAATCCTTGCTTGATACGATTTTATTTTCTTTGAGGTGTGAGGAGAATGAAAATGAGAGCTCCATATTTATACTAATTCTTGAGGTTTTAAATATGGAATGAGCACGAATTCTGAATCAATCGAATAAATTCTTCACCTGTTGATTGAAAGATTGATTGGGTTGAGAAAGGAAAGTGTGGCTTAATCTCTGCTCACACGCTTCAGTGCTTCACCATCGGAAGAGACGATGATCAAGAATGAGGCTGGGCTCACTTACGTGGGCTGAGGAAATTAAAATGATTAAATAGGTTTTGGGCTTCAACTTGAACTTGAATGTAAAATAAAAAAAGATTTGGACTTGCTATTTAAATTACGGGTAATGATATTCGGCCACACTGTGGCCAGCCACACGAGCTAAAAATAGTAATATATATTTTTAAAATGGAAATATATCCTAATTGAGAAGCATAAACCCTAAAGAGGAAATATGATTATTTCCATTTTTATAGTCAATTTTCCTTTTTTTACGCGTGTGGCCGGCCACAGTGTGGCCGGATATCTTTATTCTTAAATTATAATAATAAAATTTGATACAGCCCAAAGTAATTGGATGTAAATATATATTCATAATAGAAAATTATTACGAAACATACCAAATTAAATGTTCATGCTCGTGCTTGTACAATAATTCTAACGCGCGACTTATAAAATTTAATATTAATTGCTAAGAGATTAAAATATTTTAGAAAAATAAATAGTAAAATTTTCTGGGTCGTCACATTAACCCCTTAACATCCTAATTAATAGTGCGAATAAGCCCTTCAATTAACAGATTTGTTAACGTCGTTTGAGTAATTTTGAACTTTTCTCTTCCTTTTTTGTGGGTTCTACAAAGCATGCAACGACTATAAACTACAAGAAATCATAGTTGAGGTTTTTTTTACAGAATAATATTTTTCTGGATTTTCTTTCATGAAATATATACAGACATGAAACATACGTATATGCGTCTGTGTGTGAAATCTCTTCGTTAGTGGGGTGACGCGAATCGGTGAGATTAGAGAGATTCAGAGTATCTATTTAGATGGGTGTTGTAAGAATTTTAGTTTTGGTTCTTTTTTTGGGGCGATATATATGAGATTATTATTTGTTTTATGTTTTGTGAATACGATTTATTTGAAATATTTAAGCACGAATAAAGCCACGAGCTCTTTGTCAGTGGGGTGAACGCAAGTGGCAATATCAGGATACCATTATGAGGTTAACTTTCTCCATATCTCTCAAACAAACTTAAAGAAATGGAAGAAAATAGAGGCAAAGCTTTTTAAACCTTTGACCCTTTGACCCTTTAGTTTGGTCTCAAAATTTATGACAACGTTTCTGTTACGTGAGTTGTTGATATTGTGTCTGGTCATGCACTCTCTCATAATCTATCAAAACACAAAAAGAAAGGGGGAGAAAAGGTTGTGCGGTGGTGCCGTGGTGGGTTAAGATTTAAGGAAGAGGGGAAAAGTTGGGGTTCTTTACAGTAAGATTTATAGTGTATGTAGGTAGCGAAGGGAACGACTATTTTCTTTGTAGGACCCACAAAAAGAAAAAAAAATTAAAATTATCAAACACCGTTTACAAGTGTGTTAAAGGAAGGGCTTATTATCAATAAAAAATATATTCAATGGAAGGTTGAGCTGCATGTACGGAAACCCTTCTCTCGGCGCATGCTAAGTGGATCTGCTTAACCTGCGCCTCTCATCGGAATCATGGCTCGAGGGCGGCTAAGGAAACCACCGATCATCAGCACGGCACAAAAGAAGACGCAGATCGATATCCTAGCTGAAGGAAGCAACTCTAAGGGGCAAACTTCGGGGATACCTGACTCTATAGACAAACAGGAGGAATTTAATGGAACAGTGATCATGGAGACTCAGATCGTGGATGAAACTTCAAGCGAACAGACGATGGAGCAAAAGCAATGGCAAGACAAGGAGAATCGACAATCACCGATGCGAGAATCTTCTAGAGCAGCTCAAACAAAAGGTATGCAACTGGAATTTATCCCTCTTAAAAATGGGATACCGGTAGCATGTTTGAATGAAATGGATATGGAAATTGAATCGGAGAAATGGAAGAATGCTTTGATTGTTTATGTGATTGGAGATTCCCCATCTATTTCTTATTTGAATGCTTATTTCGTGAAACAATGGAAAGCAAAGACTAAAATATTTTTCCATAATGAGGGATATTTCATTGTTAAGTGCAACTCTGCTGAGGAGAGTGATAGGATTTTGAATGGGGGACACCACACAATTGCGAATAGGCCTACAATTATGAGAGCATGGACCCATGATTCCTGTTTTGATAAAGCAATTCTTAGATTTGTTCCATCATGGATCCAACTGCCTAATCTCCCACTTCATTGTTGGGGGGAGGGGGTAGTTCATTGAGTAGGATAGGGAGCTTGATAGACAAGCCGGTTTGTGCAGATGAATGCACCTCAGCTCAAAGAAAAATCTGTTATGCCAGACTACTTATAGAAGTAGATGTGACTTTGCCTGTGAAAAGATCAATTCTGATTGAAGGAAACAAAGAACAAAAAATTGAACAAAAAGTAGTCTATGACTGGTTTCCTACAGTTTGCACATAGTGTAATGTGTTGTGGCATGAGTGTAAAATGAAGGAGAAGACGTTTGCTCCCCCACAGAAGAAACAACACTGGATTCTGAAAGCAGCTTCTAAAGAACAACATGCTATTGAGGAAGAGAACAAGGTGGAGGGGCAGGAGAAGAAAATAGATAAAGGCAAATAGAAGATAATAGAGAATGAAGTATGGTACAAACCCAAGAAAACTACAACAAATAGAGTGCTGATTCCACCTCAAAATGATGTCAGAATGGACAATCTCTATGAAGTGTTTGGGTTGACAAAAGAGAACCAGGTAGAAGAGGGCCGGGTCCTTAACCCCTTCCCAACGTGAAAATAATTATCTGGAACATGAGGGGGTGTAATAAACCCTTTAAACAGAAAGAGATAAGACTCTTTCTACAGAAAAATAAAGTAGACTTAGTTTCTTTGCTTGAGACAAGAGTGAAACAAAAGAACTTTCAAAAAATCAGTGGAAAAATATGTAGGAATTGAGAGTTCTTGAATAACTATGATGTTGCAGTAAATGGAAGGATTTGGGTAGGTTGGAACCCAAGGACAGTTGAAGTTCAACTCCAAAGTAGTCATGCTCAAGGAATGTGGTGTGAAATTGCTGAAGTAGCAACTGGAACTTAACATAGTATGGTATTTGTCTATGTTTTTAATACCTTGGAGCAAAGGAAAAATCTATGGAGGTTCATTAGCAATACCAGTGAGAAGATAACAGGGCCTTTGTTTATAGGGGAAGACTTCAATAATGTTCTTCTCAGCTCAGATAGGTTTCAAGGACTACCAGTGATTGAAGGTGAGGTCAAGGATTTCAAGGACTGTATTATTACAAATGAGCTCTCCACAATCAGAATGTTGGGAAGTGACTTTACTTGGTGTAATAACCAAGTTGGAGAGGATAGAATATACTCACTGATAGATAGATGCTTAGCCAGCTCTTCTTGGTTTAATGTTTATTCATCAGTGGCAGTAGAAATTTTGGAAAGGGACATTTCTGATCACAACCCCCTGCTAATTAACTTTGAGATTGAAGAAAGATCGAGAAGATCTCCTTTTAGATTTCTCAATGTGGTAGCTGATCATGAGTCTTTTCAGGGGGTTGTGAGAGAAGTGTGGGAAAATCAGTGCCATGCCAATCCACTCCTCAACATTTGGTATAAATGTAAAAACCTGAAGGGGCCATTGAAACAGATTAATACCAAATGGTTTCAAAAAACTATTGAAAGAATCTGAGGTCTGAGGTGAAACAAATTCAGAAGCAACTAATCAATGATAAGATGAATGATAATCTTATCCAGCAAGAAGGGTAAAAGTTAAATCAATTGGAAAAATGGAGCATGATTGAAGATTCTATATGGCAGCAAAAATCCAGAATAGAATGGCTTAGGCTAGGAGATTCAAACTTAAAATTCTTCCATGCTTATTTAAAAGCTAGACAAGCAGGAAATGCCATAAATATGCTCAAGAGAGAGGATGGATCGATATGTCATATTCAGGATCAAGTAGAAGAGGAGATACAAACCTTCTATCAAGGATTGATGGGTCTGCAGCTTCATCTCTTCCCATGGTAGATAAAAATGTGATAGCCAGAGGACCTCTCCTTGATTCTTGCCAGCAGGAATTTTTGTATAGAGAAGTAGAAGATAAGGAAATACAGGAGGCACTCTTTGGAATGAACTCTCAAAAATCTCCAGGTATAGATGGATTCAATGTCCATTTCTATAAAAAATCCTGAAATATTATAGGAAAAGATGTGATGGCAGTTGTGAAGAGTTTCTTTGCAACAGACTTTTTACCAAGAGAAATTAACTTGGCCTTACTGACTCTGATCCCAAAATCTCCAAGTGCTTGTTCAGTTAAGGAATATAGGCCAATAGCATGTTGCACAGTTCTTCACAAAATCATTTCTAAGGTTTTGTCCAAAAGAATTCAAGAAGTGATGAATCAGATCATTGGAGAGAGTCAAACAACTTTTGTCAAAGGGAGGTTAATCTTTGATAACATACTACTGAGTCAGGAGATAATCAAAGGCTATGGAAGGAAAAACATCTCACCAAGATGTATGATCAAGATAGATGTGCAAAAGGCATATGATTCAGTGAAATGGGATTTCATAAAGTATCTGCTCATTGAACTCACATTCCCTTACCAATTTGTTCAGTGGGTAATGGCTTGCTTAACTACAGTTTCATACTCTATTAATGTGAATGGGAATATTACAAAGCCTTTCAAAGCAAGAAGAGGATTAAGGCAAGGTGATCCCATATCACCTTATTTGTTTGTTCTTAGTATGGAATATTTGAATAGGTGTTTACTGGAGCTCCATCACTGCAGAGATTTTCATTTTCATCCAAAATGCAAGAAGCTGGGGATCATACATGTATGCTTCGGATGATCTTCTTTTATTTTCTAGAAGGGATAGAGGTTCAGTCAGGAAAATGATGGAAGCATTCCAGAAATTTTCAGAAGTATCAGGTCTTAAGGCAAACCAACAGAAGAGTAACATATACTTTGGAGGTGTGAGAGTTGAGGAACAAGCTGCCATTCTACGGGAGTTGGGCATGGTAAAGGGAGAGATGCCTTTCAGATATTTGAGGATTCCCTTATCTCCCAAGAAACTCACCATAATACAATATCAACCTCTCATAAATAAGATTCTTGCACGCATTGAGTGCTGGTCATCAAAGCTGTTATCTTATGCTGGGAGAGTGCAGCTCATCAATTCAGTGTTGTTCGGGGTCCAGGCATATTGGAGCCAAGTTCTCCTGCTACCACAAAAGGTGATTAAATTGATCTAAATGGCTTGCAAAAATTTCCTTTGGTCAGGGAAATCTGGCCTAACAAAGAGAGCCTTAGTGGCATGGGAAAGAATCTGTCTACCTAAGACAGCTGGAGGGTGGAATGTGATAAATTTGGAGCTATGGAACAAAGCAGCAATTTGTAAAATGCTTTGGAACGTGGCTCAAAAGAAGGACAAGGCGTGGATCAGGTGGATTAATGAATATTACATTAAACAACATGATCTCAGAGATGTGGCTATACCAATGCAGGCATCATGGATGCTAAGGAAGATAATAGGAGCCCGATCTTATTTGGCAAACACCAGCTTAGGTATGGAATATCTAACTCTCTGTCACTTTTCCATTCAAAAATTGTATCTTGAGCTGCGTGGAAACGTGATAAGAACCCCTTGGAAGAAGCTGTTATGTAATAATGTTGCTCCCCCCAAACATTTGTTCATAGTATGGCTGGCAATGCAAGACATGTTCTCAACTTGTGAGAATTAGCTAAAAATAGGGATGCACATTGATATTAGATGTTGTCTATGTGGAGTAGGGAATGAAACAAACAATCATCTCTTCTTTGCTCATGCTTATGCAGCACAAGTCTGAGAGAATATCACAAATTGGTGTGGGTTTCACAGACAAGCAGTGGAGTGGGATCAGGAAAAGAATTACTTACTCACTCAATGTCCATGCAAAATATGGCATGCAACATTTTTATCGCATGGTTATTACTGTGATGGTCTATCAGATTTGTAAAGAAAGAAATTTGAGGAGATTTCAGAACAAGAAGAAGGAAGCTCAGATCTTGATTCATGAGTGCAAGAATCTAATAGCATCAGTGAATCGAAGAAATGAGAGACTAGCTCGCTTTATCCCCACGTCATAGGTGTATCTGTTTTTCTTGGTTGTTTGGTTGTAAAGTTTCTTTGGTTGTAGAAGCTGTACTTTACTGCTAATTTGGTTGAATAAAAATCCTTATTTACCAAAAGAAAAAAAAAAGGGCTTATTTGCACTAAATATATTTGGACGTTAAGGGGTTGACAGCCCCCAACATTTCCTTAAGAGTGTATTTGCACCTCACTCTATACAATAAGGATTTATTTGCACCATAACTCTTTTAGAAAAAATCATGAAACAATAACATAGCAATCTTAATGCAATAAACCATCAGTCAATCATGAAATTAGATGATCAGCGTCGTCGTGAGACTCAACAGAAATTATATTTTTTAGTTTTAAGGATTTTAGAAACTTGGAGACTTCTTAAATTATTAATTTTAATAATAAAAATTATAATATTTATTTATATAATTCGAATTTCGAATTTGTTCGGTTTTCTAAAGCCCCGATCCAATTCGATTTGAAATCCGAAATTTTGAGATAATTGAATTCGATCCGATTCGAAATCCGAAAAAGTCCAAACCTAATTTCATATTTCGATTTGATTTGAATTTTTGAATTTTGGGTTATTTACTCACCCCGAACTTGAGCATTGTTATTTACATGCTGAATATTTTCATATAAATTGATGACTAAAATAGGCACATGACTATTTCGGCTCACATTTAGTATAATCAGCGTTTTGCATTACGTCAATTTAGCGAACTAAGTATAAAGAATTGGATTATTTGTGAACATTTCCACGAAACCTCTCAAAAATTTCTCAAGAATTTGTATTGGATATGGTCTTGTGATGAGATATTGAACAAAAATCTAAAGTTAATCTGTTTTATCGTGAGACCATCACACAAGAGTCTAGCTCGCCCTTTAATTTTTTGTACGAGAATATCATGTGATATAGAATGAACATTAAAATATAAATTTTGGCCCACCCTCTTTATAAATATAAATTATGGTCATTTTTTGAACTTAGGATCTAAATACCCTTTTACCTCTTATATTTTCTATCCATCACTCCTTGACCCATTTTATTGATACTTGTTTCCATTTTCAAGTTTTTTTCCCCTTTTTTTCTATTGTTTTATTTTTCAGTTTCTTTTCCTTTTTTCTATTTTTTCTATTTTCCAGATTTCTTTTCTTTCTTTATTTTCCAGTTTTTTCTTTTTTCTGTTTTTTTTATTTTCCAGTTTTTTCTTTTTTCTGTTTTTTTTTATTTTCCAAATTTCTTTTCTTTTTTCTGATTTTTTTTTCTGATTTCTTTTTAATTTCCAATTTTTTGTTTGCCTCTTCGTTTTTTGTTTGTATCTTCGTTTTTTTTGTTTGGCGCTTCTTCTTTGGTCAAGATTCGAGCGAGGAGAGCCGAAGGCCTCGGAGCGAGCCGAAGAAATCTAAATTGTTGTCCGATAATTATCTTTATATTAGTAATCGGAACGAAGACAGAGCCGCAAAATAGGAGCAATATAACTTGGAATAATTGGAATATTTGTCCCAAGAGTAACATGTCATTACTTGAAACATTTGGAACTAATTCGACAATTCGTCCCAATTGTACCAAATCTGAAACAACTGACACTAATAAGGCTAAATTTGTACCAGATGTACTAGAACAATTGGTACTAATAAGACTAAATTTGTACCACATGTACCAGATACCTCACACCCGGCCCGAACTGATCTGCGACCGCCCGCGTCAGACCCGACCCGCTCCGCATTTCACTAAAGGTATTTTTGTCCCAAATTGAAAAAAAATTGTCAAAATTTATATTTTAATGGTAATTATGGCTATTTCAAAATTTGTCTTTTTTGGTATGGATGGAATGTTTATATCAAAAATTTTCAATTTATTTAGTTTCCTTATTTAATATTCAATTTATTTAATATTTAATAATATTTCGTTTTACATTAAGGTATCGTCTGTATTAATTAACTTGAGAATTTATCCATGATGCTTCTGCTCGATTTTGTACCTTATCGATTTTGTTTAGAGACAAATTTTGAAATAGTCATAATGACCATTAAAATATAAATTTTGGCTCACATTCTTCCAAAATATAAATTTTGGCATTTTTTTTTCAATTTGGGACAAAAATACCCTTAATGAAATGTGGAGCAGATCGGTCTGACGCGGGCGGACGCGGGTCAGTTCGGACCGGGTATGAGGCATTTGGTACATTTGGTACAAATTTAGTCTTATTCGTAGCGACTGTACAAGTACATCTGGTACAAATTTAGTCTTATTAGTACCAATTGTTCTAGATTTGGTACAATTGGGACGAATTGTCGAATTAGTTCCAAATGTTCCAAGTTATGACATGGTACTCTTGGGACGAACATTCCAATTATTCAAAGTTATACTGCTCCTATTTTGCGGCTCCACCTTCGGCCCCGATTTTACGGCTCCGTCTTCGCTCCGATTACTAATATAAGGATAATCGTCGTGCAACAATTTAGAGTTCTTCAGCTCGCTCCGAGACCTTCGGCTCCCTTCGCTCGAATCTTGACCAAAGAAGAAGCGGAAAATAAAAAAATGAAGAGGCAAACAAAAAATAAAGAGGGAAACAAAAATTTGAAAATAAAAAAACAGAATAAAAAAGAAAAATATCTGGAAAAAAAAACAGGAAAAACAAGGAAAAAATCTGGAAAATAAAAAAAAGACAGAAAAAAAGAAAAAAATTGGAAAATAAGAAAAATAGAAAAAAAAAGTAAAAAAAAAAAACTGAAAATAGAAAACAGGAAAAAAAAATTGGAAAGGAAACAAGTGTCAATAAAATGGGTCAAGGAGTGATGGATCAAAAATAGAATAGGAAAAGGGGTATTTAAGTCCTAAGTTCAAAAAAATTGCCATAATTTATATTTATGAAGAAGGTGGGCCAAAATTTATATATTAATATTCATTATGACTATATCACATGATATTCTCTTTTGTTTATATATATATAGGGATGAGTTCCTATGTAAAAGATCCTAAGTAAGAAATAAGAAGTAATATAGACATTTGATCATCACTAATCTAATCGTCAGGATTTAATGATTAATTTTCAGTTTTTTACTTTGTCAATTAAATGCGTAATATTTTTCAAAATGAGGGCAGAAAAGTAATCTTGGAATATTTAATTACGGAATTATTGTCAACTGCTTGGATCATGGGGAAATGATATAATTAGTCACAAAATTTAAGAGGATAAAAAATTGAAACAATTTCGTCCATGAAAACGGGATTAATTATCCAGAATTGTGAAATTGGAGAAAAATATTACCAAGTAATGCATCATATAATGCATTGTATCATATAATGCATTGTATCATATAATGCATTTACGCTTTAAGTCAGTGTATTTGATTATATATTCCAAAAAAAAACACTAACTAATTAAATTGAAAATGTTGAAATAATGCACTGCGAACTATAATGCATTTAACGTTTTAAGATAATGCAATTACAAAGCTTACAAAAAGTGCACCACCAAATCTAAAAATAATAATGTCTCTAAATTTGGATTAGAGTAATTAAAATAATTTAAATTCTTTTTTGGCAAAGTTAAAGTAATTTAATAAAAAAATCTAACTGAAAAAAACTAGCTCATAGAACATATCCTTTTCTCGTATACTTAGAAAGCATTAATGAAGTAATAACCTACATACATGATAATAATTTCTTTGATGTACTTTAAAATTTCACTTTAGGCATTGTACTATTTGTGTAACAACATATTCACCTATTTCCATGTCCGATTTTAAATTCATATTTATCAATATAAATTTGTTATGAATCATTCATCACAACCATTATTTATTCGACACTACACTAACAATAAAAGAATTAAAACAAAACATAATACCGTGTAATTTAAAGTGCACAATAAATTATTTATCAGCACTTTCACATAAAATACACTAAAAAATATTGATAAACATTGAAATTGCATGATTAAAATAATGCACTAAAAACTACTCCATAATGCATTTTAGATTTTAGGACAATGCACTCGGAAAATCTAACAAGCACTAATGTAGCATGTTTTGATTTAATTTGTAAATAATTAGTTATGTTGGGAAATTTATTAAAGTTTTGATTGATTCCAAAACCAACTGACCCCAACCGAGTAGATGTTGTCAGATCCTAATGTCAGTAGTTAGGCTCGCTATTTGAGCATTGTTAAGATTTTATCTTTACAAGACTCCAGCTGAAGAAGGCAACAAGGCTTCACTCGGATAGAACATCAGTTGTGAGGAAGACAACTGAGCGTTCGTCAGATGAAGCATTGAAAAAGGGGAAAGTTACACTCAAGAGATAGAACATTTTGTGAGAAAGTCAACTGAGCGTTCAAGCGATAGAACATCAGTTGTAAAGAAAACAATTGAGCGTTCATCAGATGAGAAGTAGAAAAGAGGAAGAGAACATCAGATGAAAGAAAGTCATCTCAGCGTTCAACCCAACTGATTAGATACAATGAAGACAACTGAGTGCTCAGTTTCAGAACATCAGTTGTAGGACCTCAAACCAAGAAGATCAACAACATGAAGTTCAGATCAGCTGAGAGTTCAACTGTTAGCATTCAGACAGAACATCAGCTGAAGAACCAGTCAGATGTAGATCAAAAATCTCAACCAACCTCTCCTTGATGAAAGTCTGACGTTGAGATTTGAATTTCAAATAAGGAAGTCACGTGAAGGTTTGACTCTCTGTCATTACCTCATTTGGCCCAACACAAGGCTGTCTCAGATGGAAAGCAGAAGCACGCAGTTGCCAAATCCGGAAAGTCTGCAGAGATGAGAGACAAGCCATCGCTTTCAAAGAACAGAGATCAACAGCTCTTCCAACGGCTAGTTGATTCTCTCCGCCTATAAATAGAGGCATTCATTCACTCACAAAAAAAACAAGACACACACGAAACGAGACAGACAAGTGCAAAGAGCAAAAGAAAGAACCAAATTCCTCACACGAGCTGAACCTCATTCATTCTCTTAGAACATCATTAGTTGAGAAATCTAGAGTGTTAGATTTTGTCTGAGTGTCTTTAGATCCAACCTTGAGAACATCACTTTGTGAGAGTTAGTAGAGTGTTAGATCATAGCTCACTTCGTGTTCGAGCTATTAGTTGGAACCCCTTTCTTTCACCTGAAAAGATTTTAGGACCCTACTCTTCCCGTAACTGAGTAGATAGGTTGTTTAGTACCCGAAAACTAAACTGTAAGGTTGATAAGTACCCGTAAACTTATCTCAACGGTTGCAAAGCCCGCGTAAGCTTTGTGGTTTGTCCAGAAGAACTTGGACTGAGTTGTGTGGACTCACAACTCCCCGTGGACGTAGGAGTTCTCTCCGAACCACGTTAAATCTTTGTGTGTTGTGTTTATTTTCAGTTATCTTATTGCATATTCAACTGACTATCTAACCTGCATACAAACTGCTTTATTCATCAACTGTTTTGGTTATTGACCAACCGTGCATAAAAGCGTGAGTAAATTTTATACGAGTTAATTTCCACCACATTCCGCACAGCACATCACTTCCAACCGAGTGTTTCTTACTCGGTTGTGATTCCAACTGAGCTTCTTTACTCAGTTGAGTTATTTTTAGGGGGTTATTTTAAAAAGTCTTATCTGGTGTATTCCTCCCCCCACCCATACACCAGAACTCGTATCGGGACCATCAAGTGGTATCAGAGCAGTGGTTCAAAAGTCTGCTGACACTGTCTCACAAGTTGTGAATTCGAGAAAGTTTCTTCAGTGGGCAACTGAACAAATCTTTTTATCATGCTAGTGCATACTTGCTTGCATATTTCTTCTGTTTGTCGTTGTGTGCAGATGGACGTCAAGGACAAGATCGTGGTCATGTTCTCGGTTGTGAACTATACATCCTGGAGAACTCGGATGAAGAAGATCTTGCTGTCAAAGCATCAACAGATGCAACAAGTACTGACATCCGGACCGATCATCATCAGAGAAAGAATCACTCGCACTCCTACAAATCCCAACGATGGGGATGCAACAGTGGAGTTAGTGCAGAAAAATCCAGAAGACTACACTCCAGAGGAAGCCAAAGTGAGCCAATTGGACATCTGGGCTCAGAGCACGATCATGTCCATAGTTGGACAAGATTATCTGCCTTGGATAGAGGAGTGTGAGACTGCCAAAGAGATGTGAGATATCTTGGCATCGCTGAGTGAAGGAAGCGACGAGACAAAGGAGAACAAGTTCTCACATGCCTGCCAAGACTTCGACAACTTTTGTCTGAGAACTGATGAAACAATTGATCAGCTAGAGCTCCGGTTTATGGATATCATTAGAAGGATCCAGTCCATCCGAAGAGGAAAATACACATTGAGAGAAATCAATCTCAAAGTGTTACAAGCTCTATCGGCTGAGTGGGATACCTTCACTAATATCCACGAGAGCCGAGCTGACCTTGGTGAGATGGGAACTGAAAGATTGTTCTCAATTCTAAAGGGAAATGAGTACAAGGTGAACCGACGAAAATCTCAGTCCTCGGTTCAGACGAGTCGACATGAGGATGTTGGTTCAGCCACAAAGTCAGTAGCACTCCGAGCTGACTACTCAAAGCCGTGAACATCAAGGCCAACAAGATCAGCGGACACAGCTACAAAGGAGCCAAGCAGAGAGGAATTGCAACAGAACATAGCCGCCCTGTCAAAGAAGCTAGATGACATGGACACTCGGTTCGGCAAATACAAGAGGTTCTACAAATCTAACCGAACTCGAGACAACTCAAAGCCTGTGAACAACGGTTGCTTTGAATGCGGCAAGGAATGACATTTCAAAGCAGATTGTCCAGACCTCTCGAAGAAAGAGAGAGAAGCGTTGAGGGCCAAGCAAGCTGGAAAGAACAAGGCCATGGTTGCAGAAGAAGCAGCTGACGACATGGACATCTTCACTGATACTGAAGATGAGGATGAGCTGACTTCCACCAACAACGTCATCAGTCAGGATCAATGCCTCATGGCACTTGGAACCGACAAAGATGATATTGAGGTACACTCTAATCCTTCTAAGTTAAATTCTTCCAATATTTCAAACATGCAGGAATCACTGGATGAAGAGTTGGAACCCTCCTGGAGTGACTTTCAAGAACTCAGTGAGGAACTACATCAGCAATCGGTTGAGTTTAAGAGTCTTCAAGAACAGTTCTCCAAACTTGAAGAATCCTTAACCGAAAAGGACGATCTAATCAAGAGCCAAACTGAAGAGATATATAATCTTAAAAGACAACTGAGTGCAGTCAACCGAACTAATGCTCCAACCGATGAGGAGTTGACGAAGCAGATCAAGGAGCAGCAAGAACAGTTGAATAATCAAGAGGCTCAGATCGACCGGTTGATAAAGAAGTCAGACGGACAAACCGAGCGTATAGCTGTCCTCCTCAAGGAGTTACAAACTGAGAAGGACAACTTAATCAAGCTATATCAGTCATCCAAAATCATCGAGAATCTTATCAGTTACAGCCGACAGATAGATGACGTGTCAGGACTCGGTTATGATGTGATCAAGGATACTGGAATCCCTCCAGCAACTTTCATCAAAGCTGTGGAAGCCAAGGTTGTCGAACCTAACACAGTTGAACCTGAGTCTCCCCAAAGTAATCCAACCTCCAATTCTCAGCAAGCTCAACCGACCAAGGGAACCACAACTGAGAAAGGAAAAAGAGCAGTAGATGGAGGACAGAATGTTCCATCAGTTGGGACATCAACCGAGGGGGAATGTTCTAAAAGTCAGAAGAGGAATCAGAGGCGTCGAAGACACAATCGCAACCAAACTCAGAATCAGAACCGACCTCTGCATCAACCTCAGAGTCAACATCAGGATGAATGGAACCGTCCGCAGAACCGACAAGGATCCAACCATCTGAATCAACAACGGTTCCATCATCAGTTCAACCAAAGGTTCCAACCAAGTCAACCGATAAGGAACAGGTCGAACAGCTGGAAATATTCATGCCTCAACATGAACCACCAACAGGGCATGAACAGCTATAGACAATATTCAGGGAATTGGAATCAGAATCAGCCACAAAGATTCCAACATGGCGTCCGACCTCAACATCGAATCCAACAGGATAAAAACCGCCATCAAAACAGGGGGAAAGCCTCTCCTCCGAAAGCTCACAATGGGAGAAATCCAAATCCTCCCAAGAAACAGAACATCACTACTAACAACAAGCCTAAGGATAACCGAGGTGTTGTTATAGTTGATGATGAAGGAAAAGTGATCTGGAATGATAAATCTATCCGAGTATACAGGGAAAAACGACCCACAGTTCAAGGGGGAACTGGTTCTAACCCTCCAGAACCCAACTAAAATTGGGGACCTAAGCGAGTTTCTATGTGCAGGAACAGGAGAAACAGCTGAGGAAGAATAAAGCTTCACGAACAATGTGGGTGATGGATAGTGGATGTTCGAAACACATGAAAAATCTGAAGGATTTGCTTGGGAGTTTCGTGGAGAAAGAAGGACCCTCAGTCACCTTTGGTGACAACTCAAAAGGTCACACCAGAGGTTATGGTACCCTTGAAACCAATCATGTTTCGATTTCTAATGTTTCTTATGTTGATGGATTGAAGCATAACTTGCTCTCCATCAGCCAATTCTGTGATAATGGTTTCTCTGTCAAGTTTGATGCACAGGGTTGCAGGATTAAAAATGTCGGATCAAAGTAGGTCATATTGTTGGGAAATCGATCGCCAACCGGGAATGTCTACTATGCTGACTGGAACAGTAGTCCTCATGACACCTGCTTGTTATAAAAGAGCAGTTCAGATGTGAGCTGGCTGTGGCACAAAAGGCTCAACCATCTGAATTTTAAGACTATGAACCGACTTGCCAGACAAGAACATGCAAAAGGCATACCAAACCGAGTGTTTTCAACAACACATATCTGCAGTGCATGCCAGTTGAGAAAGCTCGCTAGATCCTCCTTCCGGTTGAAGACAACTCCCTCAACCGACCGAGTGTTACAGTTGATCCACATGGATCTCTTCGGGCCAGTTACACCAAAGAGCATGAATGGCAACGGGTATACTCTTGTTGTAACTGATGATTTCTCCAGATACACGTGGACCATTTTCATGCGTCATAAGAGTGAAACCCGAGATGAGCTACCCAAGTTGATGGATCGGATATCAAACCAACAAGAGATGAAAATCATTTCCATCCGATCAGATCATGGAACCGAGTTTCTAAATGAAACCATCATCGAGTACTGCGAGAAGCACGGAATTACACATCAAACATCAGCTGCGCGTACTCCGCAACAGAATGGAGTAGCTGAGCGAAGAAACCGAACACTGAAAGATGCAGCTACATCCATGCTGACAAGCTCAGCTCTGCCAAAGAGATTTTGGACTGAGGCCATCAACACAGCATGCTACACCCAGAACCGGTCTCTTCTAACCAAGCGGTTGGGAAAGACACCATACGAGCTATGGAGACGCAAGAAGCCTAATATTTCATATTTTCGCGTTTTTGGTTCTAAGTGTTATATTCACAACAATGGGAAGACTCAGTTGAAAACTTTTGATGCCAAGGCTTCGAAATGCATATTTCTTGGATATGCTGCTCGGATCAAGGCTTATAGAGTTTTCAACAATAGCTCTCGTGTTGTGGAGATAACACCTCATGTTAGTTTTGATGAATCTACTTTTGAGTGCAGGGAACAGGCTAAAGGACAACAGGCTGATCCACAAGTTCCACCTGCTCTCACCAGATCGCAAGCTTTAAGGGAAAAGAATCTAGCTGAACCATTGGTATGGGCAACCGAGTATGATGATTCGTACTCCTCTGAAGATGAATGCGAGGACCCCAGCTCATCTCAAGGGGGAACTCCAGCTGATGTCACTCCAACTGCATCAGCATCCGAAGCCCAACCAAGCCGGTTCGAAATGTTGTCAATGTTGAGGATACAGACTCAATAACTGATAAATCACCAGCTCAGAAGAGTCCTGCATCTCCCACAGCTCAGATCTCGGAACAGCCACAGTTGGAAGAAGAAGGAAGACGCAACAGAAGATGGTATGAAGATCATTCCACTGACAACATCATCGGAGATGCAACCGAAGGTGTGCGTACAAGGAGCAGAGTTGCAATTCCAGATTCAACTGAAGAAGATTCCAACACTTATGTCCAATATGCTGAAGAGTTGGCAGTTCTTGAAGAGTTCGAGCAAGCAGGAGATGTTGCCATGATTTCTTGCTTCGTAGCTGATGTGCCGGAACCGAAGAATGTTGTGGAAACTCTCAACTGTGTTCACTGGACAACAGCCATGCAAGAAGAACTGAATGAATTTCTACGCAATTGTGTATGGGAGTTGGTAGAAAGACCAAATGGTGTCAAAGTCATTGGATTAAAATGGATTTTCAAGAACAAGAGAGACGCCATTGGATTCATCGTGAGGAATAAGGCAAGGTTGGTAGCTCAGGGATATTGCCAACAAGAAGGAATCGATTTCGAGGACTCCTTCGCGCCGGTTGCAAGGCTGGAAGCCATCCGAATCTTTCTAGCCTATGCCGCATTTCACAAGTTTAAGGTCTATCAGATGGATGTGAAGTGTGCATTCCTCAACGGAGATATCAAGGAAGATGTATATGTTGAACAGCCTCCCGGTTTTGAAACTGGAGATGGAAGAGTGTACAAGTTGAAGAAAGCAATCTATGGCTTGAAACAAGCACCCAGGGCTTGGTATGACACTCTTTGTGGTTTTCTTCTAGACTCGGGATTCAAACAAGGGTCAGTTGACAAAACCTTGTTCACCATCAAAGTTGGAGAAGATATACTTGTTGTGCAAATCTACATCGACGACATCATATTCGGTTCTAAGTCGGAGGAACTATGTGAAAAATTCTCAAATCTCATGAAGGAGAAGTTCGAGATGTCGATGATGGGCGAGATGAACTACTTTCTTGGACTTCAAGTGAAGCAGTCACCAGAAGGGATATTCATCAATCAGTCCAAGTATACAAAGGAGCTCATCACCAAGTTCGGATTGCAGACAAGTAAGACTACAAGGATCCCGATGAATACTAACTGGAAGATTGAACCTGGAACTGAGGGAAAGCTCGTGGATGCCAGTAAGTATAGAGGGATTATCGGTTCTTTGCTCTATCTAACCGCCAGTCGGTCAGACATATCTTACGCGGTTGGAGTGTGTGCCCGGTTCCAAGTTCAACCGAGGGAAGCTCACATGTTGGCAGCAAAGAACATCATCAAGTATCTAAAGGGAACTGTAAATGTTGGGTTGTGGTATCCAACCGACGACAACATCCAACTGACTGGATACTCAGATACAGATCTAGCCGGAGATCGGTTGGATAGGAATTCCACATCTGGACATTGTCAGTTCATGGGAAGTAAGCTAGTTTCATGGTTCTCCAAGAAACAAGCATGTGTTGCCACTTCTACAACCGAGTCAGAGTATATGGCTGCCGGAAGTTGTTGCATGCAAGTATTGTGGCTCAAGCAACAGCTGAGAGATTATGAAGTCACAACTGGACAGGTTCCCATTCATTGTGATAGCTCAAGTGCCATTGCTATCTCCTTGAATCCTGTTCATCACTCTCGGACGAAGCACATTGACATCCGACATCATTTCATCCGAGACCATATTGAGAAGAAGGACGTATCCATGGAGAAGATTCCAACTGAGATTCAGAGAGCTGATATCTTCACCAAACCTCTAGCCGAAGCACGGTTCAAGATGTTATGTGATTTACTCGGATTGCTGGATCCATCAGATGAGGAACCAGCTAAGGTGAAGAGATAGATATCCATCTGAGGGGGAAGCTCAGATGCAGGGGGAATCTCAGATGCGGATTGCCAACCGAAGACATCAGACGTTAGCTGAACAGACGAATTCGAGTCAGCTGATGGTATGCTGCAACGTTGGATCAGACGTCAGCTGAACAGACGAACTCGAGTCAGTTGATGGTATGCCGCAACATGGGAACACAGTTGATTCCGACATCAGCTGGCAGGTAACATTTATGGCTGAAGGTGTTATGTTCCTAAATGAGAATATTTGAAATAAATTCAAACATTCTTGAGCTAGTCAGTTACATTAAAATAGCCTTCATGTCGCATTAAATGTAAAGTACGGCTGAACATCTATAGCCTACTTTATAGTGCGACTGGGCTAACAAGAAAAACTGTACACCTTCTCACGCGCGGGTTGGAACTCGGTGCATGACGTCAAGTCAAAGATAGTCAACAGTCGCGTGATCACAGCCGTTGATGGATTCACGCCATTTAACCCCAACCGTCGATCTCAATCAAGTCAAAAACCTATAAATAGCGGAAAATCAGGAAGTGATCTCTTACCTTCCTCATTCGTATCTATCTGCAATAACTGTTCATCGTCTTCTCAAAAATTGTCTAACTATTTTCTTCAAAAGATTTCCCTTACTTCTTATATAAATACCTTCTCAGTGATCTGAAATGGCCCCTAAAAGCAAGAAAATGGCCTCTTCAGGATCTTCTCTTGTCCCCACCTCATATGAAGAATCATTCGACATGCTGGTGTCGAAGATCCACTTCGAAGAGATACTTTTCGACGACGAATTGGAGTCGCCGGTGTTGGCTCTCCTTGCCAATACACTCAGGGAGAACGGGCTCCTAGAATGGGCGAAGCTCTGCCCTTCCCACCTGCTCAGGCGCCAGGTCGGGGAGTTCTACGTGAATCTCAATACCTCCATCGATAGCTGAGAAGGAGTTACAACGGAAGTTTCCTGCCGCCAACGCGATGTTCCGGCCAGGACTATTCGCTGTGTGTCTTTCCCCATCGCAGTTTTCGACGTCCTCCGCCACGTCATTCCAGTGAACCACACTGCTACGGAATTTCTGGAGAACATAACCGACGAACACGCAGATGAGTTTCTGGAGAATGCTCTGATCACTCCGGAGAAGTTAAGGAGCAATATGCAGAGGACGAAGCTGAAGCCAGAACATCGACTCTTGTTCGATGTTGTGTCTAAGGTGGTGTTCGGCTACAGCGGTGCCTTCGGCGACATCAGCCGACCAAAGTTGAAGCAGTTGGTGGCTTTGGAGCACAAGCATGAGATTGACTGGTTTCAATACTTTTTGAACCAGCTGATGGTGGATAAGTCGAAGATCTCCGAGACAACAACAGACTCGGGAGAGAATCTATTGAATGTGAAAGGGACACTCAACTTCGGCTGCAAGATCTCAGCTATGATCCTGCTCGCAACTGAGGGTCGCAACATGGTCTGGGAAGACTGTAAGGAGACGCCTGTTAAGAAGTTGATGTTGTTCCTAACAGCTAAGAAGGCACGGGAGGTGCTTAGGAGTGTCTACACTCCTAAAGAGAAGAAGGAGGCTGCGAAGTCTGCCGAGCCCACAGCTGAGGGGGAACCAGCTGTCGTTCGCCCCACCAAATCTAAAGCTGCACGCTGACAAGCTGAGTCGGAGAAGGAAACAGCTGAGGAGCCTGCCCAGAAAAAGCTGAGGGTACGGTTCAAGAAGACGGTTGAGAAGCCAGCTGAGGTGCCAGCTGATGAGCCAACTGAGGTGCCAGCTGGAGAGCCAGCTGAGGAGCCAGTTGAGGTACCAGCTGAGGAGCAAGCTCCAGCTGAGGAGGAGGCACCAGTTGAGTCGGCACCTGCTGAGGAACCATCCGAGTCTAGCCACTCAGCTGAGGCAGCTGCCTTCCAAATCGTTCAACGAGCTGCTGATGAGGCTGAAGGAATGGAGACGAACTTGACGTCGGATGCATCTTCCTCCTCTGAGGAACTTGAACATGCTCCAACCTCCCCCACGGCAGGAGTTGATGCCGTATCGCCCCCAGAGCCTCCTGCTCTCTCAACTGAACAATCACAGCCAAATGTTCCGAGCACATTGCTCGATGCCAACATTGTGACCGCTCCTTCGGCCAATGTTGAGGAACTAATTGAAACCCCCATCCCAACTGAATCCAATATTCTGAGCTCCCAGCTCGATGCCGATGTTGTGACCGATTCTTTGGCCAACATTGATGAAGACTTTGAACCTTTGCCTTTCGAGAATCTAGCTCCCTCGCCGATAGATGAAGAAGCTGACACTCAGGCCATCGCACAAGAGCATGAAGGCAAGGTGCCCTATTGCTTCCAGAAGCTGATAGGCATGTTCCCAGAGGCTCGCGACATGCCGGTCTTCGCCACTCTTGGAACCGAGCTGTTGTACCAGTTCCACCTGATCTTCAGTCACTGGTACGTGAAGGAAGATACAATCAGGGTGCACAGCTGGGACAGGCTGAAGTCAGACGAGTCTCGCATCCGAGCCTACTTCAACTACTCAAATCTGGAAGTGGCTTACAACAACAAGGTTGCGTTGCTCACTCGTCGTCTGGACCAGAGCAAGGTAGAAGGGACAGACACCAGGAAGGCAGCTGGATAGGATTGCATTGATTTTCTCGACAATATGCTTGTCAAGTCAGCTGACTTCATCGACGATCTGGACGCAGCTGCCGCCGCAGCAAAGGACGAGGAACAAGAGCTGCAACTGTACCTGGCCAACCGCCAAGCCATGGTGACAGTTGAGCAACAAGCTTTGATTGAAGATGGCCCTCCATCTGATCAGCCAGCTCTCTCTTCAGAAGAAATCTGTGAGCTGATAGCTGAGAGGGTGAACCAGCTGCGAACTGAGATGCTTGCCAACCTCTAGCAACAAAAAGACAACCAATTGAGGGCGGTGGAAGCACAAGACGAGAAGACCAAGCAGCTGGTGGAGGAGAATGTTGCGATAAAGACAAAGCTGGAAGAATTCTCCTCTTCCACCAGACAAGACATTTCTGAAGTGAAGACAACTCTTCTGGGATTCAAGTCAGAGCTAAACCTCATCAAATCCTTGTCCGACTCCAATCTCGCCAAGTCCCAACAGACTCAAGATGTTGAATGGGAGTCTCATTTCGAGTCGCGATGGGCTGAGTTCGCTGCTTTTCAAACTGAGGTCATCGAGAACCTCTCTGCCTTGAAGAAAGCCGAACAAGAGCGCCAGGACTCCGAACTGGCGAAGAAGATGGAGCTCGAGTGCGCGGTTGATGAACTCTTCAACCGCATTCAACAGGCCGAACTACAGCTCACCTCTCTGGATGGTTCAGTAGCAAATCTTGTTGCTGATGCCAAAAAGGGGGAAGATAAAGAAACGGATGTTGAGTTGCAGGGAGAAGAAGAGATCCAAGCCGAGGAAGAAATGCCAGCTGCAGGAAAATCTCAGCTGAGGAAGAAGTCTGGTCAGAAGAAGAAGCCCGCTCCTAAGTCAACCGAAGTCGGTGGAGCTGAAATGGAGAAAGACTTGGAGCAGGCAGAGAAGTTTGGAGTTTCGTACAACTCCATAGCCGAGATCGCAGCCGAGCTAGATTCGGAACTCGACGGTATCACAACCGAAGAGTGCATTGCAGCTGCCAAGGCTATAGATGTTGCAGAGAAGGACTATATGAATCTGAGCTAGATCCGGAAGTTCGCCGCTAGCCAAGCCAGAAGGGTCAACCAATTTGAGGAGGAGCTGGACAAAATAACAAAGAACTTGGACCGAAACATTGCCTCCCGCAGCCGTCGCAGAATTGACAAACATCAAGTAAAGGCTGAAGCTCGGCTAAGTCAACAGAGGTTGCCAAGGAAGGTCAAGGTTCAGAGTCGGTTCAGGCATGTCGATAAATGGATGCTAGCTAAATGGAACGAGGAATGAGAGTTGTTCAAGCTGGAGTTCGTAAATAACTTCTACTACAGGAAGGTTTACGCAACTGACGATCCAAGGAAAGCTTTTAAGGAGGCGCTAACCGAGCTGCACACTGGGGACCCGGGGATGTTCAGCCAGTTCAGACGTGCAATGATAGAAGCCAAACTGGATCTGAACACTGTCCCCGTCCCTCAGAAGGTTACTTATAAGCCTCCCTTCCTTCCAGACTCCCGCACCCCCAACAGGACAAAAATTGCAGCTGAAGCGAGACAAGTCTGTCATTGTCCAACTGATGTGGGCTACAATTTCCAAGGAATCAGCAGCAAAGAGAGAAATTTTTGTTAGGATTTTCAGTAAGTGTGGGCTACAATTTTAGCTCAGATAGTTTTTGAAGCAACTGATGTAATTTTTGGTTTTTGTGCTTATCTTTGTAATCATCAGTTGTAATGAAAACTATTCAGTTATATGATTCAACTTGATGTACAATCTCTCATTGTCCAAGCTCTGAATCACAAAGTTATTTCAATACCATGTTATAATTGTGCTAACCCTTTGATGTTTTCATCTTATAGACAGTCTAGAATTTCAGCTGAGATTTTTTTTAGATAAGTCAGTTAGATTTAGATCAGTTGTGATCTGTAAGGGTTTTTAGAATTCTTATAAGGGGTTTTGGCATCATCAAAAAGGGGAAAATTGTTGGGAAATTTATTAAAGTTTTGATTGATTCCAAAACCAACTGACCCCAACCGAGTAGAAGTTGCCACATCCTAATGTCAGTAGTTAGGCTCGCTGTTTGAGCATTGTTAAGATTTTATCTTTACAGGATTCTAGCTGAAGACGGCAACAAGGCTTCACTCGGATAGAACATTAGTTGTGAGGAAGACAACTAAGCGTTTGTCAGATGAAGCATTGAAAAAGGGGGAAGTTACACTCAAGAGATAGAACATCAGTTGTGAGAAAGTTAACTGAGCGTTCAAGCGATAGAACATCAGTTGTAAGGAAAACAATTGAGCGTTCATCAGATGAGAAGTAGAAAAGAGGAAGAGAACATCAGATGAAAGAAAGTCATCTGAGCGTTCAACCCAACTGATCAGATACAATGAAGACAACTGAGTGTTCAGTTTCAGAACATCAGTTGTAGGACCTCAAACCAAGAAGATCAACAGCATGAAGTTCAGATCAACTGAGAGTTTAACTGTTAGCATTCAGACAGAACATCAGCTGAAGAACCAGTCAGATGTAGATCGAAAATCTCAACCAACCTCTCCTTGATGAAAGTCTGACGTTGAGATTTGAATTTCAAATAAGGAAGTCACGTGAAGGTTTGACTCTCTGTCATTACCTCATTTGGCCCAACACAAGGCTGTCTCAGATGGAAAGCAGAAGCACGCAGTTGCCAAATCCGGAAAGTCTGCAGAGATGAGAGACAAGCCATCGCTTTCAAAGAATAGAGATCAACAGCTCTTCCAACGGCTAGTTGATTCTCTCCGCCTATAAATAGAGGCATTCATTCACTCACAAAAAAACATGACACACACGAGACGAGACAGACAAGTGCAAAGAGCAAAAGAACCAAATTCCTCACACGAGCTGAACCTCATTCATTCTCTTAGAACATCATTAGTTGAGAGTGTTAGATTTTGTCTGAGTGTCTTTAGATCCAACCTTGAGAACATCACTTTGTGAAAGTTCGTAGAGTGTTAGATCATAGCTCACTTCGTGTTCGAGTTATTAGTTGGAACCCCTTTCTTTCACCTGAAAAGGTTTTAGGACCCTACTCTTCCCGTAACTGAGTAGATAGGTTGTTTAGTACCCGAAAACTAAACTGTAAGGTTGATAAGTACCCGTAAACTTATCTCAATGGTTGCAAAGCCCACGTAAGCTTTGTGGTTTGTCCAGAAGAACTTGGACTGAGTTGTGTGGACTCACAACTCCCCGTGGACGTAGGAGTTCTCTCCGAACCACGTTAAATCTTTGTGTGTTGTGTTTATTTTCAGTTATCTTATTGCATATTCAACTGACTATCTAACCTGCATACAAACTGCTTTATTCATCAACTGTTTTGGTTATTGACCAACCGTGCATAAAAGCGTGAATAAATTTTATACGAGTTAATTTCCACCACATTCCGCACAACACATCACTTCCAACCGAGTGTTTCTTACTCGGTTGTGATTCCAACTGAGCTTCTTTACTCGGTTGAGTTATTTTTATGGGGTTGTTTTAAAAAGTCTTATCTGGTGTATTCCCCCCCCTCCATACACCAGAACTTGTATCGGGACCATCAAGTTAAAATAAAAGAATTATTTAAAATTAAATAACCTTTTAATGAAAATAATATATTACAAATAAAACAACGAAAATGAATCTGTATGCGTAAACATAGGGAAAAACAATTACACTAAATCAAACCCCCTAATTTTAGGTTGGTAACGGTCCACTGTTAAAAGAAAATGTACAAAACTAACCCTCAACTAAAAATAGGCGAACAAAATATGATAACTATTCTATAATAAATATGAATCAGATCACAAAAAATGGATGGATAAGATTATTTTTTATTTCTTACGGGAAGAGAGTTTTACATATGATCTCTCTCTCTCTATATATATATATATATATGTGTGTGTGTGTGTGTGTGTGTGTGTGTAATAGTCTATTGAGAAAAATGTCAATTTCATTAAAATAAATATTTAGTTTGATCAATAAAGCTATCGGACATAGTATGTACGGACATTCGGTTCGATCAAGTAAAAAATTAATTTTACACAATTTTTTAATTAATATTTTTTTTTCATTAATTTCGACCATTTATGAATGTACAATAATTTCCTTTTCGAATTTTAATTAGAAAAAAAGAGAAGATGTTTATGTCGATGAAATATGATCTTAATTAATACAATTTAAATTAAGAAGAGATTTCTTTGGGTGATGGGAGGGAAAATTTTGAGGTGGAGTGAATGTGGGGGAATACCGCCTGTTTTTTTCTTCGTCAAACCGTTTATGTCCGGACATATTATGTCCAAATGTATCGCCCTAGTTTGATATTTTTTCCGTCCATGCAAAAGGTATTTGTTTTCCTATTTTTGTCGGTATACGATAAATGTTTGTTCCATTTTTGGTAAATTTTCTCATAAATTTACTTCCACTTTATTATTTATTCACGTATTTGCTACTATTGGCTCACACAGTTTACTTTAATTTAATCCTACATTCAACTCAAGTAGACCCTTAATTTTACTCACCTCATACACGAACTATTATTTAAATTCTTTAAAAACAGTATAAAACTATATAGTAAATGTGACCCTTACTTCACCAACAATACAGTCCACCAATTTTATTAAATCCCGTATCATTCTTAAATATGCGTCTTTTTCGTGGACACATGGCGTATGTGTTATTGATTGTTGGAACAAGGTGATAATGTGTATGATACATGTCGGTTGATCATAATAAATTGCTTAAAGTTAATCTTGTCAAGTACTTAAGACTACCTGTAGTGGTAGTGTCTCTAAGGGGTGTCTCTAAGTGTTTTTTGGAGATAGAGACAGTGAGGTGCAGTGGGATTGTCTCTAAAGGATGTCTCTATCTAATTTCTGAATTTGTATTTTGCATTAATTTTAATAAGAATGTTGGGAAATTTAAGTAAAAGTTTTGATTGATTCCAAAATCAACTGACCCCAACCGAGTAGATGTTGCCAGATCCTAAGGTCAGTAGTTAGGCTCGCTATTTGAGCGTTGTTAAGATTTTATCTTTACAGGTCTCCAGCTGAAGACGGCAACAAGGCTTCACTCGGATAGAACATCAGTTGTGAGGAACACAACTGAGCGTTCATCATATTAAAAAGGGGGAAGTTACGTTCAAGTGTCAATTCGTTAGTTGAGCATACGAAGAAAGAAGATGCAAAAATCGACTAAGTATTCAAAGGAAGAAGTCTCAAGAGATAGAACATCAGTTGTAAGGAAAACAACTAAGCGTTCATCAGATGAGAATTAGTATGGGGGAAGAGAACATCAGATGAAAGGAAATCATCTAAGCGTTCAAACCCAACTGAGAAGATACAAGGAAGACAATTGAGCGTTCAGCTTCCGAACATCAGTTGTATATTTCAACCCAGAAAATTAACAGCTTGAAGTTGAAGTCAGCTGAGAGTTCAACTGTTAGTAGTCAGTTAGAACATCAGCTGAAGAACAAGTTAGTTGAAGATCGAAAGTCTTAACCGACCACTCCTTGCTGGAAGTCTGTTGTTAAGATTTGAATTTCAAAAAGGAAGTCACGTGAGGGTTTGACCGTTCAGTCATTACCCCATTTGGCCCAACACAAGGCTATCTCAGATGGAAAGCAGAAGAGCACAGATGCCATATCGGGAAAGTCTACAGAGATGAGAGACAAGCCATCGCTTTCAAAGAATAAAGATCAACGGCTCCTCCAACGGCTAGTTGACTCTCTCCGCCTATATATAGAGGCCTTCATTCATTCGAAAAGGAGATAAGACACACACGCGAGAAGAAACCAGAGAGCGAAAGAAAGAGCTATATTCTTCACGAGCTGAACTGCATTCAATCTCTTAGAACATCACTTGTTAAGAGTTCTAGAGTTAGTTAGTTTTTGTGTCTTTAGATCGAACCTTAAGAACATCACTTAGTGAGAGTTGGTAGAGTGTTAGATCATAGCTCACTTCGTGTTCGAGCTTTTAGTTGGAACCCCATTTTCTTTCACCTGTAAAGGTTTTAGGATCCTACTCTTCCTGCAACTGAGTAGATAGGTTGTTTAGTACCCGAAAACTAAACCGTAAGGTTGATAAGTACCCGCAAACTTATCCTTAACGGTTGCTCAGCCCGCGTAAGCTGAGTGGTTTGTCCAGAAGAACTTGGACAGAGTTGTGTGGACTCACAACTCCCCGTGGACGTAGGAGGTTTCTCCGAACCACGTAAATTTCTGTGTGGTTAAGTTTATTCTTCAGTTATTTCCTACATTTTCAACTGTCCTTCTAACCAGCATACAAACTGATCTTAGCATTCTTAACTATCTTGGTTCTTGACCAACCGTGCATAAAAACGTAAATTAATTTTAACGAGTTAATTTCCACCACATTCCGCACAGCACATCACTTCCAACCGAGTGTTTCTTACTCGGTTGTGATTCTAACTGAGCTTCCTTACTCGGTTGAGATAATTTTTAGGGGGTTGTTTTAGAAAGTTGCATCTGGTGTATTCCTCCCCCCCCCTTCCATACACCAGAACTCGTTTCGGGACCATCAAGGGGTATTAGAGCAGTGGTTCAAAAGACTACTTACTCTCTTTCACAAGGTGTGAATTGGAGGTATTTTTTTCAGTGGTCAACTGAACAGATCTAATTTTTCACGCTAGTGCATATTTGCTCGCATATTTGTTCTGTCATTGTGTGCAGATGGACGTCAAAGACAAGATCGTGGTCATGTTCTCGGTAGTAAATTATACATCCTGGAGGACGCGGATGAAGAAGATCCTACTGTTGAAGCATCATAGGATGCAACAAGTACTCTCGTCCGGACCGATCATCATCAAAGAGAAAATCGCTCGCACTCCTACAAATCCCAACGATGGGGATACAGTTGTGGAGTTTGTGGAGAAGCAGCCGGAAGACTACACTCCAGAGGAAGCCAAGGTGAGCTAGTTGGATAACTGGGCTCAAAGCACGATTATGTCCACTGTTGGACAAGATTATCTCCCTTGGATTGAAGAGTGTGAGACTGCCAAAGAAATGTGGGATATCTTGGCATCGCTGAGTGAAGGAAGCGATGAGACGAAAGAGAACAAGTTCTCACATGCATGCCAAGACTTCGACAACTTTTTTCTGAGAACAGATGAAACAATTGATCAGCTAGAGCTCTGGTTTATGGACATTCTCAGAAGAATCCAGTCCATCCGAAGAGGAAAATACACACTAAGAGAAATCAATCTCAAAGTGTTGCAAGGTTTACCGGCTGAGTGGGATACTTTCACCAATATCCACGAGAGCCGAGCTGACCTTGGTGAAATGGGAACTGAAAGATTGTTCTCAATTTTAAAGGGAAATGAGTATAAGGTAAACCGAAGAAGATCTCAGTCCTCGGTTCAGACGAGTCGACTTGAGGATGTTGGTTCAGCCTCAAAGTCAGTTGCTCTTCGAGCTGATTACTCCAAATCAAGAACATCGAGGCCAACAAGATCTGCAGACACAGCTACAAATGAGCCAAGCAGAGAGGAACTGCAACAGAACATTGTCGCCTTGTCAAAGAAACTAGCCGACATGGACACTCGGTTCGGAAAATACAAGAGATTCTATAAGTCCAACCGAACTCGAGACAGTTCAAAGCCTGTGACCAACGGTTGCTTTGAATGCAGAAAGGAGGGACATTTCAAAGCTGACTGTCCAGACCTCTCAAAGAAAGAGAGAGAAGCGTTGAGGGCCAAGCAAGCTGGAAATAACAAGGCCATTGTAGCAGAAGAAGCAGCTGACGACATGGACATCTTCACTGACACTGAAGATGAGGATGAGCTGACTTCTACAAACAACGCCATCAGTCAGGATCAATGCCTCATGGCACTTGGAACCGACCAAGATGATACTGAGGTACACTCTAATCCTGATAAGTTAAATTCTTCCAATATTTCTAACATGCAGGAATCACTGGATGAAGAGTTGGAACCCTCCTAGAGTGACTTTCAAGAACTCAGTGAGGAACTTCATCAGCAATCGGTTGAGTTTAAGAGTCTTCAAGAACAGTTCTCAAAACTTGAAGAATCCTTAATCGTGAAGGACGATCTGATCAAGAGTCAAACAGAGGAGATTGAGAATCTCAAGAGTCAACTGAATGCGGTCAACCGAACTAATGCTCCAACCAACGAGGAGTTGACAAAGCAGATCAAGGAGCAGGAAGATCAGTTGAAAAATCAAGAGACTCAGATCGACCAGCTGATAAAGAAGTCAGATGGACAAACCGAGCAGATAACTGTCCTCCTCAAGGAGTTGCAAACTGAGAAGGACAATCTAATCAAGTTGTATCAGTCATCCAAGATCATCGAGAATCTTATCAGTTACAGTAGACAGATGGATGATGTGTCAGGACTCGGTTATGATGTGATTAAAGATAGTGGAATTCCTCCAGCAACCTTCATCAAAGCTGTTGAGGTCAAGGTTGTCGAACCTAACACAGTAGAACCTGAGTCACCACAAAGTAATTCAACCTCCACCTCTCAGCAAGATCAACTGACCAAGGTAACCACAACTGAGAAGGGAAAAGGAGTAGTAGATGGAGGACAGAATGTTCCATCGGTTGGGACATCAACCGAGAGGGAATGTTCCAAAAGTCAGAAGAGGAATCAGAGGCGTCGAAGACACAATCGGAACCGAACTCAGAATCAGAACCGACCTCTGCATCAACCTCAGAGTCAACATCAGAAAGAATGGAACCGACCGAGAAACCGAAAAGGACCCAACCATCTGAATCAACAGCAGTTCCATCATCAGTTCAACCAAAGGTTCCAATCGAGTCAACCGATAAGGAATAGGTCGAAGAGTTGGAGATATTCATGCCACAACATGAACCACCAACAGGGCATGAACAACTACAAACAACATTCAGGGAGTTGGAATCAGAATCAGCCACAAAGATTCCAACAGGGCGTCCAACCTCACAGACAAATTCAACAGGATAAGAACGCCATCAAAATAGGGGGAAAGCCTCTCCTCCGAAAGCTCAGAATGGGAGAAATCCAACTCCTCCCAAGAAACAGAACATCACTACTAACAACAAGCCTAAGAATAACCGAGGTGTTGTCATAGTTGATGATGAAGGGAAAGTGATCTGGAATGATAAATCTATCCGAGTATACAGGGAAAAGCGACGCACAGTTGCAGGGGGAACTGGTTCTAACCCTCCAGGACCCAAATGAAATTGGGGACCTAAGCGAGTTTCTCTTTGCAAATACAGAAGAAATAGGTGAGGAAGAATAAAGCGTCAACAACAATGTGGGTGATGGACAGTGGATGCTTGAAACACATGACGAATCTGAAGGATTTGCTTGGAAGTTTCATGGAGAAAGAAGGTCCATCAGTTACTTTTGGTGACAACTCAAAAGGTTACACCAGAGGTTACGGTACGCTTGAAACCAATCATGTTTCAATCTCTAATGTTTCTTATGTTGATGGATTGAAGCATAACTTGCTCTCCATCAGCCAATTCTGTGATAATGGTTTCTCTATCAAGTTTGATGCACAGGGTTGCAGGGTTAAAAATGTCGGATCAAAGCAGGTGATATTGTTGGGAAATCGATCGCCAACCGGGAATGTCTACTACGCTAACTGAAACAGCAGCCTTCCTGACACCTGACTGTTATCTAAGAGCAGTTTAGATGTGAGCTGGTTGTGGCACAAAAGGCTCAACCATCTGAACTTCAAAACAATGAATCGACTTGCCAGACAAGAACATGTAAGAGGCATACCAAACCGAGTGTTTTCAACAACACATATCTGCAGTGCATGCCAGTTGGGAAAGCTCGCTAGATCTTCCTTCCGGTTGAAGACAACTCCCTCAACCGACCGAGTGTTACAGTTGATCCACATGGATCTCTTCGGGCCAGTTACACCAAAGAGCATAAATGGCAACGAATACACCCTAGTTGTAACTGATGACTACTCAAGATATACGTGGACCATCTTCATGCTCCACAAGAGTGAAACCCGAGATGAGCTACCCAAGCTGATGGATCGGATATCGAACCAACAAGAGATGAAGATCATTTCTATCCGATCAGATCGTGGAACTGAGTTTCTAAATAAAACCATCATCGAGTACTGCGAGAAGCATGGAATTACACATCAAACATCAGCAGCGCGTACTCCGCAACAGAATGGAGTAGCTGAGCGAAGAAACCGAACACTGAAAGATGCAGCTACATCCATGCTGACAAGCTCAGCTTTGCCAAAGAGATTTAGGGCTGAGGCCATCAATACTGCATGCTACACTCAGAACCGGTCTCCTCTGACCAAGCGGTTGGGAAAGACACCATACGAGCTATGGAGACGCAGGAAGCCAGATATTTCTTATTTTCGCGTTTTTGGTTCTAAGTGTTATATTCACAACAATGGGAAGACTCGGTTGAAAACTTTTGATGCCAAAGCTTCGAAAGGCATATTTCTCGGATATGCCGCTCGGATCAAGGCTTATAGAGTTTTCAACAATGGCTCTCGTGTTGTGGAGATAACACCTCATATTAGTTTTGATGAATCTACTTTTGAGTGCAAGGAACAGGCTAAAGGACAACAGGTTGATCCACAAGTTCCACCAGCCCTCACAAGATCTCAGATTCTAAGGCAAAAGAATCTAGCTGAACCACTGGTTTGGGCAACTGAGGATGAGGATCCATACTCCTTTGAAGATGAATGCGAGGACCCCAGCTCATCTCAAGGGGGAACTCCAGTTGATGCCCCTCCAACTGCATCAACATCCGAAGTCCAACCGAGTCCGGTTCGAAATGTTATCAATGTTGAGGATCCAGACTCGACAGCTGCTCAATCACCAATTCAGAAGACTCCAGCTCAGATCACGGAACAGCCACAGTTGGAAGAAGAAGGAAGACGCAACAGAAGATGGTATGAAGATCATTTTACTGACAACATTATTGGAGATCCAACCGAAGGTGTGCGTACAAGAAGCAGAGTTGCAATTCCAGATTCAACTGAGGAAGACTCCAACACTTATGCCCAATATGCTGAGGAGTTGGCAGTTCTTGAGGAATTCGAGCAAGCTGGAGATGTTGCCATGATATCTTGCTTTGTAGCTGATGTGCCAGAACTGAAGAATGTTGGGGAAGATCTCAACTGTGTTCACTGGACAACAGCCATGCAAGAGAAATTGAATGAATTTCTACGCAACTGTGTGTGGGAGTTGGTAGAAAGACCAAATGATGTCAAAGTCATTGGATTAAAATGGATTTTCAAGAACAAAAGAGACGTCATTGGATTCATAGTGAGGAATAAGGCAAGGTTGGTAGCTCAAGGATATTGCCAACTAGAAGGAATCAATTTTGAGGACTCCTTCGCGCCGGTTGCAAAGCTGGAAGCCATCCGAATCTTTCTAGCCTATGCCGCACATCACAAGTTCAAGGTATATCAGATGGATGTGAAGTGTGCATTCCTCAACGGAGATATCAAGGAAGATGTATATGTTGAACAGCCTCCCGGTTTTGAAACTGGAGATGGAAGAGTGTACAAGTTGAAGAAAGCTATCTATGGACTAAAGCAAGCACCAAGGGCTTGGTATGACACTCTTTGTGGTTTTCTTCTGAACTCGGGTTTCAAACGAGGGTCAGTTGACAAAACCCTCTTCACCATCAAAGTTGGAGATGACATTCTTATTGTGCAAATTTATGTTGATGACATCATATTCGGTTCTAAGTCGGAGGAACTGTGTGAAAAATTTTCAAATCTCATGAAGGAGAAGTTCGAGATGTCGATGATGGGCGAGATGAATTATTTTCTTGGATTACAAGTGAAGCAGTCTCCAGAAGGGATCTTCATCAATCAGTCCAAGTATACAAAAGAGCTCATCACCAAATTCGGATTGCAGACAAGTAAGACAACAAGGATCCCGATGAATACTAACTGGAAAATTGAACCTAGAACTGAGGGAAAGCTCGTGGATGCCAGTAAGTATAGAGGGATCATCGGTTCTTTGCTCTATCTAACCGCCAATCGGCCAGACATATCTTACGCGGTTGGAGTGTGTGCTCGGTTCCAAGTTCAACCAAGGGAAGCACACATGTTAGCAGCAAAGAACATCATCAAGTATCTGAAGGGTACAGTCAATGTTGGACTGTGGTATCCAAGTGACGACAATATCCAGCTGAACGGATACTCAGATGCAGACTTAGCCGGAGATCGGTTGGACAGGAAGTCTACTTCTGGACACTGTCAGTTCATGAGAAGCAAGCTGGTTTCATGGTTCTCCAAGAAACAAGCATGTGTTGCCACTTCTACAACCGAGTCAGAGTATATGGCTGCCGGAAGCTGTTGCATGCAAGTGTTATGGCTCAAGCAACAGCTGAGAGATTATGAAGTTTCAACTGGACAGGTTCCCATTCATTGTGATAGCTCAAGTGCCATTGCTATCTCTCTGAATCCTGTTCACCACTCTCGGACAAAGCATATCGACATCCGTCATCATTTTATCCGAGATCATATTGAGAAGAAGGATGTATCCATGGAGAAGATTCCAACTGAGATTCAGAGAGCTGATATCTTCACCAAACCTCTAGCTGAAGCACGGTTCAAGATGCTATGTGACCTCCTTGGACTGTTGGATCCATCAGATGAGGAGTCAACTGAGGTAAAGAGATAGATATCCATCTGAGGGGGAAGCTCAGATGAAGGGGGAATCTCAGATACGGATCGCCAACTGAAGACATCAGACGTCAGCTGAACAGATGAACTCGAGTCAGCTGATGGTATGCCGCAACATGGGAACTCAGCTGATTCCAACATCAGCTGGCAGGTAACATTTATGGCTGAAGGTGTTATGTTCTTAAATGAGAATATTTGAAATAAATTCAAACATTCTTGAGCTAGTCAGTTACATTAAAATAGCCATCATGTCGCATTAAATGTAAAGTACGGCTGAACATCCATAGCCTACTTTATAGTGCGACTGGGCTGACAAGATAAATTGTACACCTTCTCACGCACGGGTTGGAACTCGGTACATGATGTCAAGTCAAAGATAGTCAACAGTCGCGTGATCTCAGCCGTTGATGGATTCGCGCCATTTAACCCCATTCGTCAATCTCTACCGAGTTAAAAACCTATATAAGGCGAAAAATCAGGAAGAAATCTCCTACTTTTCTCATTCGTGTCTATCTTCTATAACTGTTCATCGTCTTCCCAGATTTTGTCTAACTATTTTCTGCAAAAGATTTCCCTTACTTCTTCCTATATATTCCTTTTGCAGTGATCATAAATGGCACCCAAAAGCAAGAAAATGGCTTCATCTGGATCTTCCCTTGTCCCCACCTCATACGAAGAATCATTCGACATGCTGGTGTCGAAGATCCACTTCGAACAAATCCTCTCCGATGAGGAATTGGAGTCGCCGGTGTTGGCTCCCCTGGCCAATACTCTCAGAGAGAATGGCCTTCTGGAATGGGCCAAGCTTTGCCCCTCCCACTTGCTCAGGCGACAGGTCGGGGAGTTCTACGTCAACCTGAATGCCTCCCTTGACAGCACAGAAGGAGTCTCAATGGAAGTGACATGTTGGCAACGAGACGTTCCGGCTAGGACCATTCGCCGCGTCACCTTCCCCATCGACGTTTCCAATGCCGTTCGCTACATCATTCCCATGAACCACACAGCCACAGAACTTCTTGAGAGCATAACCGACAAGCATGTCGATGAGTTTCTGCAGAATGCTCTGATCGAGCCGGAGAAGTTGAGGAGTAATATGCAACGAACAAAGCTGAAGCTAGAACATCGATTATTGTTCGATGTTGTGTCCAAGGTGGTGTTCGGATACAGTGGTGCCTTCGACGACATCAGCCGACCCAAGTTGAAGCAATTGGTGGCTTTGGAGCACCAACACCAGATCAACTGGTATCAATACTTCCTAAACCAGTTGATGGTGGAGAAGTCGAAGATCTCCGAGACAACATCCGAGTCTGGAGAGAAGCTGTTGAGTGTGAAAGGGACGCTCAACTTCGGCTGCAAGATCTCAGCCCTGATCTTGCTCGCGACCAAGGATCGCAACATGGTCTGGAATGACTGTGAGGAGACGCCGGTCAAGAAATTGTTGTTGTTCCCAACAGCGAAGAAGGCACAAGAGGTGGTTAGGAGGTTGTACACTCCGAAGAAGAAGAAGGAGGTTGGAAAGTCTGCTGAGTCCACAGCTGAGGGGGAACCAGCTGTCGCTCGCCCCGTCAAGTCCAAAGCTGCACGCCGACGAGCTGAGTCAGAGAAGGAAACAGCTGAGGAGCCTGCCCAGAAAAAGCTGAGGGTACGGTTCAAGAAGTCAGTTAAGAAGCCAGCTGATGTGCCAGCTGATGTGCCAGCTGATGAGCCCAACTGAGGTGCCAGCTGATGAGTCAGCTGAGGAGCCAGTTGAGGTACTAGCTGAGGAGCCAGCTGAGGAGCAAGCTCCAGCTGAGGAGGAGGCACCGGTTGAGTCGACACCTGCTGAGGAGCCTTCTGAGTCCAGCCGCTCAGCTGAGGCAGCCACGTTCGAGATCGTCCCTCGAGCCACCGGAGCTGACAAGGCTGACGAAATGGAGACGGATTTGACGTCAGATGCTTCTTCCTCATCTGAGGACGTTGAAGACGTTCCCACCTCCCCCACGGCAGGAGTTGATGCCGTACCGCCCCCAGAGCCTCTTGCTCTTTCTACCCAACCAGAGCTAAATGTTCCGAGCACCTTGCTCGATGCCAACATTGTGACCGCTCCTTCGGCCAATGTTGAGGAAACAATTGAAACCCCCCTCCCAACCGAATCCAATATTCCGAGCTCCCAGCTCGATGTCGATGTTGCGACCGACTCTTTGGCCAACATCGATGAAACTTTTGATCCTCTGCCATATGATCTTTCCCTATCCCCAATAAATGAAGAAGATGACCTTCAGGCAGTTGCTCTGGAGCACGAGGGCAGGGTGGCCTACTGCTTCCAAAAGCTGCTAGGCATGTTCCCTGAGGCTCGCAACATGCCAGTCTTTGCCACTCTGGGAACCGAGCTGTTGTACCAGTTCCACCTGATCTTCAACCATTGGTACGTGACAGAAGATACGATCAGGGTGCAGAGCTGGAACAGGCTGAAGTCAGATGAGTCCCGCATCCGAGCCTACTTCAACTACTCCAACCTGGAGGTGGCTTACAACAACCGGATTGCGCTGCTCACTCGTTGGCTGGACCAGAGCAGAGCTGAAGGGACGGACACAAGGGAGGCAGCTGGACAGGAGTGCATTGACTTCCTCGACAGCATGCTGATCAAGTCAGCTGACTTCCTTGAGGATGTGGATGCAGTCGCCGCAGCAGCGAAGGAAGAAGAAGAAGAACTGAAGATGTACCTGGCCAACCGACAAGCCATGGTCACAGTTGAGCCTCTAGCTCTGATTGCACAAGACCCTCCAGCGGATCAGCCAGCTCCCTCCTCTAACGAAATCTATGAGCTGATTGCTGAGAGGGTGAACCAACTGAGGACCGAACTGCTTGCCAACCTCCAGCAACAAAAAGATGACCAGCTGAGGGTGTTGGCAGCGCAAGAAGTGAAGAACCAGCAACTGGTGGAGGAGAATGTTGCAATGAAGACCAAACTGGAAGAATTCTCCTCCTCCACCAGTCAAGAAATGTCGGAGTTGAAGTCCACTCTGTTAGGATTGAAGTCGAAATTGAACATCTTCAAATCCTTGGTCGACTCCAATCTTGCCAAGTCCCAACAGACACAAGATGCTGAATGGGAGTCTTGCTTCGAGTCGCGATGGGCTGAGTTCGTGGCTTTTCAAACTGAGGTCATCGAGAACCTCTCTGCCTTGAAGAAAGCTAAACAAGAGCGTCAGGACTCGGATCTGGCGTAGAAGATGGAGCTCGAATGCGCGGTCGATGAACTCTTCAACCGCATCAAACTTGCCGAACAATAACTCACCTCTCTGGATGGTTCAGTAGCAAGCCTTGTTGCTGATGCCAAAAAGGGGGAAGAGAAGGAGACGGAGGTTGAGGTGCAGGAAGAAGAAGAGACGCCAGCTGCTCAATCAAAATCCCAGCTGAGGAAGAGGAAGTCTGCTGCTCCCAAGTCAACCGAAGTCGGTGGAACCCAAATGTCTAAAGACTTGGAGCAGGCAGAAAAATTTGGAGTTTCCTACAGCTCCATAGCCGAGATCGCAGTCGAGCTGGATTCTGAACTCGACGGTATCACAACCGAAGAGTGCATCGCAGCTGCTAAGGCTATGGATGTAGAGGAGAAGGATTATATGAACCCGAGCTGGATAAGGAAGTTCGCCGCCAGCCAGGCGAGGAGGGTGAACCAATTCGAAGAAGAGTTGAAGAAAATGTCTCAGAATTTGGACCGCAACGTTGCCTCCCGCAGCCGACGCCGCATTAACAAACATCAATCAAAGGCGGAAGCTCGGTTGAAGCAACAAAGGTTGCCAACAAAGTCCAAAGTCGAGAGTCGGTTTAGGCATGTTGACAAGTGGATGCCGACCGAGTGGAATGAAGAGTGGGAGTTGTTCAAGCAGGAGTTCGTGAACGACTTCTACTATAAGAAGGTTTACGCAACTGATGACCTGAGGAAAGCATTCAAGGAAGTGCTGACCAAGTTGCACTCAGGAGACCCGGGCATGTTCAGCCAATTCAGGCGGGCTATGATTGACGCCAACCTGGACTTGAACACAGTTCCGGTTCCCCAGAAGGTTATTTACCGGCCTCCCTTCCTCCCAAACTCTCGCAACCCGAACCGCACGAAGATCGCAGCTGAGGCGAGGCAGGTTTGCAAGGAGCATGGAGTGGACATTTCCAAGGAGTCACCTGCTAAGAGGGAAATTTTTGTTAGGATTTTTAGTAAGTATGGGCTACAATTTTAGCTCAGTTAGTTTTTGAACAACTGTTGTAATTTTTGTCTTTTGCGTTCATCTTTGTAACAATCAGTTGTAATGAAAACTACTCAGTTATAAGATTCAACTTGACGTACAATTCTTCATTGTCCAAGCTCTGAATCGCAAAGTTATTTCAATACCATGTTATAACTGTGCTAACCCTTTGATGTTTTCATCTTATAGACAGTATAGAATTTCAGCTGAGATTTTAGATAAGTCAGTTAGATCTAGATCAGTTGTGATCTGTAAGGGTTTTAGACTTCTTATAAGGGGTTTTGGCATCATCAAAAAGGGAGAAATTGTTGGAAAATTTAAGTAAAAGTTTTGATTGATTCCAAAACCAACTGACCCCAACCGAGTAGATGTTGCCAGATCCTAAGGTCAGTAGTTAGGCTCGCTGTTTGAGCGTTGTTAAGATTTTATCTTTACAGGTCTCCAGCTGAAGACGGCAACAAGTCTTCACTCGGATAGAACATCAGTTGTGAGGAACACAACTGAGCGTTCATCATATTAAAAAGGGGGAAGTTACGTTCAAGTGTCAGTTCGATAGTTGAGCATACGAAGAAAGAAGATGCAAAAATCAACTAAGTATTCAAAGGAAGAAGTCTCAAGAGATAGAATATCAGTTGTAAGGAAAACAACTGAGCGTTCATCAGATGAGAAGCAGTATGGGGGAAGAGAACATCAGATGAAAGGAAATCATCTAAGCGTTCAAACCCAACTAAGAAGATACAAGGAAGACAATTGAGCGTTCAGCTTCCGAACATCAGTTGTATATTTCAACCCAGAAGATTAACAGCTTGAAGTTGAAGTCAGCTGAGAGTTCAACTGTTAGTAGTCAGTTAGAACATCAGCTGAAGAACAAGTTAGTTGAAGATCGAAAGTCTTAACCGACCACTCCTTGCTGGAAGTCTGTTGTTAAGATTTGAATTTCAAAAAGGAAGTCACGTGAGGGTTTGACTGTTCAGTCATTACCCCATTTGGCCCAACACAAGGCTATCTCAGATGGAAAGCAGAAGAGCACAGATGCCATATCGGGAAAGTCTGCAGAGATGAGAGACAAGCCATCGCTTTCAAAGAACAGAGATCAACGGCTCCTCAAACGGCTAGTTGACTCTCTCCGCCTGTATATAGAGGCCTTCATTCATTCGAAAAGGAGATAAGACACACACGCGAGAAGAAACCAGAGAGCGAAAGAAAGAGCTATATTCTTCACGAGCTGAACTGCATTCAATCTCTTAGAACATCACTTGTTGAGAGTTCTAGAGTTAGTTAGTTTTTGTGTCTTTAGATCGAACCTTGAGAACATCACTTAGTGAGAGTTCGTAGAGTGTTAGATCATAGCTCACTTCGTGTTCGAGCTTTTAGTTGGAACCCCATTTTCTTTCACCTGTAAAGGTTTTAGGATCCTACTCTTCCTGCAACTGAGTAGATAGGTTGTTTAGTACCCGAAAACTAAACTGTAAGGTTGATAAGTACCCGCAAACTTATCCTTAACGGTTGCTCAGCTCGCGTAAGCTGAGTGGCTTGTCCAGAAGAACTTGGACAGAGTTGTGTGGACTCACAACTCCCCGTGGACGTAGGAGGTTTCTCCGAACCACGTAAATTTCTGTGTGGTTGAGTTTATTCTTCAGTTATTTCCTACATTTTCAACTGTCCTTCTAACCAGCATACAAACTGATCTTAGCATTCTTAACTGTCTTGGTTCTTGACCAACCGTGCATAAAAACGTGAGTTAATTTTAACGAGTTATTTTCCACCACATTCCGCACAGCACATCACTTCCAACCGAGTGTTTCTTACTCGGTTGTGATTCCAACTGAGCTTCCTTACTCGGTTGAGATAATTTTTAGGGGGTTGTTTTAAAAAGTTACATCTGGTGTATTCCCCCCCCCCCCCCCATACACCAGAACTCGTTTGGGACCATCAAAGAAAATTTGAAATTTTCATTAATTTAAATAAAAATACATTACTACAAATTCTTGGTGTAGGGGGGAGCCGTAATTTCCCCTTTTTTTTGGCCGCCATCGCCTCCGCCTTTACCGCGTCTCATCCTTATGGGCGGGGGGGAGCCGTGCTTTCCTCTTCTGTTGCCTCACTCGATCTGTGCGGCGTTCCAGATGAGGTGTAGGTGCCTTCGACTGTATTCTTCGTCCGCTTCATGGACGGAATGTCGGGAAATTCTTGGTGGAGGAATTTGAGATAGTCCTGCAAAATTTCTCAGGCACCAAACTGCTTGAAGCGGCTCCCTTCACCGGCGTTGTATATCTGTTGGGCGTGCTCGATAACCATGTCGTCGGAGGCGCCGCTGGGCCTTTTCTTCGTCGCCTTGTCGTAAGCGATCATCCACTCCTTCACCCAGTGGGAAATTCGCCCGAACAAACTCTTCACTGTCTTTACGTTGAGGTCGTCGTCGAACAAGGCGTTGTACCTCGTCACCTTTCTCCCAGTACGCCTTGCCATGTTGATCTCTGCTGAGGATGGAGTTGCACGTCTCCTCTTTCCAAATTTGGGCGACGGCTGTGCCTTGTTCCACCATGTAACTGCGCCACTTTGATTTAGCATCGGCGGCTGGAGGAGGAGGGACATTTGCGAGGGTGGTGAGATCGGCCCGTGCCTTACCCTTTCCTTTAGCCCGTGCCTTCCCCTTTCCTTTGGCTTGTGTCGTCTCGGACGAGGGACTATCTTCGTCGCCGAACACAGTGTAGAAGGACTCACCGACGGACGAGTTGAGGTTGATAGAATCAAGCCCCGTCGGCGTATATCATCCGTATGCACCGTCGTCCGTCATTTCAGGGGGACACCACGACGACGACCGTGGATTATTTGGATCCATTTGAGAGATGATTGTGTGAAAGAGATGTGGAAAAAAAGAAGGAATTGTGTGAGAAAAATAGAGAGAAATGGTGTGAAATGTGGTATTTATAGGTAAAAAAATGAAAAATAAAATAAAATAAAATAAAAATCGGCTGAAATTAGCCGTTTTTGAACGTTGGAAGAGTTAATAGCCATTGTCGATTTTTTTTTTCGGTCTGGCGCGTGCAATGCACGCGCTGTATAAAAAAAAAGTCCAGCGCGTGTATTACACGCACCGGATAGAGACGATCTCAAAGCCACGAGACAGGCTCGAGCCGCCTCTCCTTGCACCGGGTCGTCTCGTCGCAGCGGGTGTCTCGAGCCCCCACGAGATACACCGCTGCGAGCCGCTTAATAAGCATAGATTGAATATATTTTAGTTCCGCTTGATTATGAGGGTGTTTGGCTGAGCTTAAAAGCTCATTAAAATAGCTTATAAGCTCCTAAATTCTTAATAATGAACAACTTATAAGCTGTTTTAAGGAGTTTAAAAGCTTAGCCAAACACCCTCTATGTCTGTAATTGAACGGCAGTAGACTGGGTATACAGACGTTCCAGTAGACCTTAATCATAAATTGAATATTAAATAACAAAACTAAATAAATTCAAAAATTTGGTGTGTCAATAATCAGTACTGTTTGTTATAATGATCTCAGGAAGATTCATATTCAATAATATATTTATTACAATTATAAATATGTCATTGAATATGAGTTTGGATTTGAATCTCTGACTTGTTTCATAGTACGGTCGCCTTACACATGTTTCTTTTTTGTCGATTAACTAATGTGATAGGAAAAAAAATATTCACAGATATAAAAAAAAAACTTTATAATGTAATTTTTTTTTTTTAATTTCCTTTAGATCCTACCAAATCAACGCTACTCGGTACGAAAACGTTGCGTTAATCTCAGTTAAGTGGTAGGTAATCTACTTTTTGGCAACTAATAAAAACTAGTTAGAAAAGGTACTCCTGAAAATGAATTTATGAATTTAAGCTGACATTTGACTAATCCCCCATTGAAGTGTCATCTTCAAATAGTAAAATACGGCACCCCTCTTTGACCAACATGGGACTGAAAAAAAGATTTAGAGGGTGTTTGGCTTAGCTTAAAAGCTTCTTATAATAGTTTAAAAGCTCTTAAATCTTTAATAGTAAATAATTTATAAGTTATTTTAAGTAGCTTAAAAGTTCAGTCAAATATCTTATTAGGGTCGGCTCTGAAGGTGGGCGAGCCCGGGTGACGGCCTGGGCCCCAAAATTTTAGGGCCCTAGAATCTTAAGGTTTGATCCAAGTTCAATTCCCGACCCTCGCCTTTTTCTACCTTTTCGTTATTCATTTTCTACCCAATCAATCTGTGGGTGGGGATTTCTTTTAAAATGGGCTCTCAATTAAATTTATACCAATCCTACGTATATTCAGCGCCAATTTCTTTTTAAGTTTTTTCTTTTATATATTACTAATTATTTTCAGACTAAATATTAATAATAGAATAGAACAAGAGGATTATGAATTAATTTATTCATAATTTTCGACAAAATATTTACATATGCTTTTCTTTTCTTAAATCTATATTCTCTATGTGTTAATTTGTTTATACATAAGAATTTTAGACACAATTTTCAAATTCTAATTATGTTTCGTCTATTAGTAAGAGTTTTATTATGTTTGTGGTACTCTAAAATAACATAAATAACATATTGATTTAATTTTTGGGTTGAGTTCTTTTTTTTTTGTTAGCAGTAAGTTCATATTTGCTAGTAAATTATAATATTTTCAAATAAGTCTTTTTATTTATTAATATATATTTTCGTCGTATTTAAACATGTCACATTGCGTCGTTATATGAAAGATAGAGGGTAGAAATGGCAAAAGGAATCGGAACCGAACTGCAACCGACATTTTTATTAGAGGGCACATTTTACTATCTCGCCCAGGGCCCATTTTCGATCAAGACCGGCCCTACACCCTCTTAATCATACGTAATGAATATGTGTTTGGTTAGCCTTAATATATTTATACATATAACAAATTTAGCCAATTACTGATATACCCTGCGGTACAACCATCCACACACCATCCATCTCTTCTCTTTCTCTCTCTTATCGACTTAACACACGAACAATTAAATTACTCGCTGCTGCTCTCCCCTACCGTCGTCCCATGCCGCAGCCGCCGCCTCCTCCTCCCTTCTTCTCTGTCTTATACCTGCAGCGCCGTCTTACACATAAATTTTCTCGAATCCTATTCTTTTATTTCTCCATAAATTGTTAAAAGTTTTGAGGTGAGTTTTTCAAATATGATTTCCTAATCTGAGTTCTTAAAATCTGATTCACAAATTTCTATAGTTACTTCTATCTCTCTCTCGTTTCTGAGGACACAAGATAAAAAATCTGAAATTCTCCAAATTTAAAAACAACCCAAATCTAGGGTGATAATCGGTTCACTTATGTAATAACCGCACCAATAACCAATTAATCAATAATCGTTTAAGGCAAAATATTGCTACCACATACCAAATCAATTAACTATTTCGGTTAACTGGTAACTAATTTTATTAATCGTTATAGTAATTGGTTAACCCAAATAACAAAAAATTATTAAAAATTTGAACAATTTTTCTGTACAATGTTAATTGTTCATGTTCGTTCTAATAATCATAAACTCATAAATAATTGACACAGACGACGGTGGGAGGCAGAGCGTTGGTGTCTTGTGTTGTCATAGTTGATAGAAAAGGTTATGATTTTAATTATTTAGGGTTTCAATTTGTAATTATAATTTATAATATATATTTATATATTATATATATTATTAATTAATAAATAAATAATTTGGGTTAATTGGTTATCATGGTTTGGTTTTGGTTATAACCAATAACCGATTGACTTAAAAATTTCGAACCGATAATTTCAACAATAACCAATAAAATCGATTTTTGGTTATCAATAACCAATCGGTTATTGTGTATTTCAGTAAAAAATCGATTAACTGGAACCATTTAAACAGCCCTACCCAAATCCCCTTCGATTCTAAAATTTTATTTAACAATAAAATAACTTTGTTTGGAAGAGATTCACATGAGAGATTCTTGGTAGAAGGTTTGTTACCGTGAATTTTGGAGGACAAAATGGTAATCGCGACAGATTAAATTAGTCGCAGAGGGCTTGACTCAATATGGCGAGAATAAGAACTTATTCGTGAGAGTTAGAAACGGGTTGCACTGTTGATTAATCTTATTTACCAAACATGAAATTGAGTTGTATTAATTACAACAATATATATATATATATATATATATATATATATATATGGTGTGGATCTGGTAGGAACTTATCTTTAGGAACCAACATACATATCAATTACGTTATGCACAAAATATAAGGCGTTAATGCACAAATTATTTAGCACACTTTTTATGCACAAACAATAATAATCTAATGTATCAATTAATCTGCACCATAGATTAAAAAAAATTCAATGGTTCAAATTAATTCCTAGTTCCTACCTAAGGATGGATTCCTACATGATCTTCTCCCTATATATATATATATATATATATATATATATATATATATATATATATATGAGAAACAAACCATTTTATGTATCAAAAGGCCCTATTTAGAAGTTAAGAAATTGCCCCTATAATATAATTTAGGGTAGTGCCATTTAGAAATACTATGTTCAGACATACGATGGTAAAAATAGAGATTTGACGGATTTTTTTAACTAATAATTTAATTTTGTAGTTTTGACACACTTTTTAAATTTTAATTATAAAATTTCATCCCAATTTAAATTCACAAGTTTAGGAGTTGGGTGTGGATGATGGTAGAATTTGGGAGCGGATGTGTGTGAAATCGATATTTCGGAAGGGAGTCTGAGTAGAAAAGAAATTTTGAAGGCATTCAGACAATTTTTTTCTATTTCAAGCACGTATGTCCAGACATAATATATCTGAATAGAATTATTGTATAATTTGTTAGGAGAAACTAATATAGCAACAAAACAATAATATTTGTTGTGGAAATTATTTTATTAAAAAAAAAGGCCCCCAAAATTTGAGGGCATACGCATATACCTCTTGAGTCTAACCTCAAATACGGGTCTGATGAGAATAGCCGTCGTTCACCATTACTGCATCTTCTTGTGAGTATTAACGTTTTATCCACATCAATATTTGTTTATTAGATTATTTATTTATTTATTTAATATATTATATGATGAATATATATATATATACTATGTAGTATTTATTTATACTTGATACAAGGATGAAGGACTATAGTCCCTAAATTACAAGAAAATACTCTTTTTGTTTGATGTCATTTAATTTCTGGATATGATTGACATATTGGGAAACATTATCAAACATACATGATTAATGAGACATGGTCCACGCAATAACTTTGATGGGATCATATGTTGAAATACCTGCTAGATTAATGGTGCGTGTATATATATATATATATATGAATAATCGAATCAGTATTGCTACATGATACCATAACCATTTAACACATCGACGTAATTAAATTGCTCTTAACTTAATTGATGAATTTGACCATTTCCTCATTGAGTAAGTTTCATGTGCAACCCGTTGAACAACGTGAATAAAAAATATACACTATGTGCATTTAAAAATACTAGCAGAATTCGCACGTGCATTACACGTGATAGCATTTTTTTTTCATTTTTTTAATACAAGGGAAAAAAATTACAATTTTAAAATATCATCAAAATAGTGTTTAATTATTGCTAATACAATACATTTATAAAGAAGTAGTGTTACATATAAATGAAAAAAAAAAAAGTTAAAACCTATTCTTCTTCAAAGAAATATGAGTAAAAAATTAAGGCCAATATCGAATCTTTGTTCATTTTATATCTGTTTATTATCTTGATGCTTGGAGTAGGTGTTTTCTTCCTTTATTTTTTTAGATAACTTTGTCCAAGTGCAGTTAGTTGATCATCACTTGGAATTTCAATGCAATCTTCAATCTTCTTCCTATAATTCTTCGAATTTTATGGAATGAAATAGTATCATAGGTAAAATAAAAAGAAAATGAATACCTATTGTTTCTTACAAAGAAAAACGAGTAAAAAACTAAGGTATCGAATCTCTGTTCATTTTATATTTTTTCTCATTTGATCTTGATGATTGTTAGGTGTTTTCTTCATTTGCTTTTTTGAGATAACTTTGGCCAACGACAGTTAACCATCATGTCTTGGAATTTCAATGTAGTCTTCAATCTTCTTCCTCGTGATTTTTTTTTTCTGATCTTGTCCTTCGATAGGCTGCAACTCCGTAGCTAATTTCTTTTCTTATCTTACTCTAGGCTTCTTAGGATTTTCCACTGGTTCTTCCGTCTTCGCTTTGAGTTGGATTTGTCTCTTCAATCCATGAAACATCAATCTTATCCACAAATTCTATCCTGTTTATTCCATTCACTATAATATTCAGAACTCCCCTACATTAAAGTTGACAGACTTGAGAGTTGTCATAAATAGCATTTCAATTGGTGTTTGGATTCTCAGAGCCCAAAAGTATGTGGATTCATTTTCACTTTTCGAAAATTAATTTTGTTAAAACTACGTAATAGTATTAACTATTTTAAATAACCTTATTATTATTAATTTACAATTTACCTTACTGATTGACGAAATATACTCATCTATAATGCATCCTACATACAGTCAAACTACGTGATGTGAGCACTATAGTCGCCATATTTAACATTTACGGTGAGTCTATATATGAAATTGCATAAAATAATGAATTTTTTTCTCGTTAGGTAAATAGATTATTTATTTTAATTGTAATAAGTACTTAAAAAGGATCGTCTCAACACTTTCCGCATACTATAACTCTAACACTCTTTAGGCACGATTTGTTGCACTTTTTGCAGGAATCATAAAATCATATATAGACTAGAAAAATGGTGGAATGTGTAAATATAAAATAAGAGCTCACTCGATATATATAATTCAAAATTGTAAGTAAAAAGCTCTTAGTCTCTCCGCCAATGAAGATTGTAGCTAGTTTCCTTTTCCGTCCGTCCACAAAGATTGTAGCTTGTTTTTTCTTTTTTCTTTTTTTCCATTTTAGGACATAACCCTATCTACTATCTTACTTTTTATCTCTTTCTCTACTCACAATGGTGAGTCTTTGTCTCCACTCACTTAAAATCTACGACACATTTATCGAAACCCATGCCACAAAAACTCCTTACAATTTCGTGGACAGTGTAAATTCACTAATTCATACAATCTCCCTCCATTCTTCTTTAAATATTCCATGCCTTCAAATTAAATAGATAAATTTACCTATCTAATCTTATTAATTACCAGCATGAATATTTACATACAACTGATTATCAAATTACAAAAAAAATAAAAGGCGAAGTGGGAAAATGTCATAATATTACCCACAATTAAGAGATAAGAAAAAGAAAATCAAAATATATACAAAATAAGAAAATCGGATGGAGTAAATTCACTAATTCTTAATTAATTACAACTATTTTAAATGTTTAAGCTTATTGGAGTATAGAGTTTTTTAAGGCCCGTAACTTTGAGCAAGTTGTAATAGAAAGACAAATTTTTGCGGGCTTACAATTGTAGAACAATATTTAAAAAAATTGGCAATTGGAGGATAAATTTGTGTCCGATCGGACTAAATTACACATTTTTTTCACATCGTGTGATTTAAGCAGCCCGATGGCTACGTGGCTAGATATAGTATTAACTTTATGCAGTCTCGTACTCCCTCCGTCCCGCTACACTTGTCCTACTTTTCTTTTTGGGCGTCCCGTTATATTTGTCCTAGTTCCTTTTTGGGAAATAATTAAGGAAATTATGGCCCAATTAGTTTTACTAATTAGTCCACTTTACACTTTTCAACCTATTTTTCTCCTCATTTTCTGTGTCATTCACTATTCACTCACTCTAGCCACTTTATTTTACTATTTGTACTCACTTTATTTCACTATTCACTCTCTATCTCTACCCATTTTATTTCACTTTAATAACTCCACTAAATACAATGTTTCTCCTTAAATGTTTTCTCCTTAATTTATGTGCCAAAAAAATTAGGACAGATGTAGCGGGACGGGGGGAGTAATCAACACAAACCATTAAACCTCCAACATGGCCAACAAAAACTATTTAACAAATACACATGTGTCCAACTTGATTAATTTGAAGCAAGATCCAAACTGTACCAAAAAATAATATAAAAAATTAATGATTTAAAGTAAGGTAAATAAGATTAAGCTGACACATAGTACGTTTCAATTTCAAAAGTAGAATATTCTCCACATTGTCTAGTTTCCAAATATGACCAAATTAATCTCATAAAATGGCTAGAAGTTTAAGCTAAATATTCAACAATACGATATAAATTTTGATTTATATCGCGGTAATGCCTGACGAATTCATTTTTCTTGCTTATGTAAAGTCCACGTAGGCACTGGACTGAGAAAAATGTGTAATTTGGCCCAATCGGGTTTAAATTTGTCCTTCAATTGCCGAATTTCTTAAATATTGTCCTAAAATTACAAGCCCGTCAAAATTTGTCCTTCTATTGCAACTTGCCCAAAGTTACGGGTCTAAAAAAACTCTATACTCATCTTATTGGCACTAAATTCCCTTAAACTTCATTGTGTTTATTTTACTTCTGAAAAATCGTATTTTTTTAACTTTTAAACTCTTTAAATACCTTAATCATACAATTAAGAGATAGAGAAAAAATATACTAAATATAAATTCATCAATTAAGAATAAAGAGATTACCTCATATGTTAGTTGTGTTTCAATAAAATCTTTAAAAGTTACTTCCTTTGCACGAGTTATTCTTTGTGCCATTGCTTACATAGCAATTTTCAATGGGTCATAAATATCATAACAACTGTACAAAACACAACATATAATTAATAATTTAGCTTGTTTTACTATTTAAAAGAATATTAAAATTAAGTTGCAATACTTGCGATTTGATCATTAGCTGAATCTCGTCATATGTTGGTCTGATTTGTAATATGGATCTCGTTTTTCTCATAGTTATAGTTTTCTATTATGAATTTTGTTTTATTATCTTTACAAGATTTGATTTTAACTGAGATAGAACAATCCACAATTTTTTATTATTAAATATAGATATTTCAAATTTGGATTGGGTTAGATCAACATAATTTTTTTTTTATTAAATATAGGTATTCTCTTATTCAAATTTGAATTGATATATCAATCCACAAATTTTTTATTATTAAATATAGGTATGTTAATTAAATTAATTAATTATTTTTGTTCTATTTTTATTTGAATAATCTTATACTTTCATAAAAGAATGACCATACTTAAAATAGATCAAAACCTGACTCAATTATAAAGAGCGGCGTTTGAATATTCGTAAAATATTCATGAAAAGCAATGACATAATTTAATTGTTAGCATGTTGGCACAGATGTAAGAAATTAACAATAAGATTTTGTGATAATCCACGGACAATTTCTCACCAATCCGGATTTTTCTTTGATATGCATGTGCGCAGGAGGCAAAAGATTTGGCCAACTCCTGTAAGCCACGTCAAAAAGAAAAGAAAATGTACATTTATGATGCAAGGAGGATTTATGCACCACAAATATATTGAAATTTTAAGAACATTATATAAGAAGGTTATCTCATAATCATAATTCTATGTCATATAGTGCTTCTCTAAATAAGAAGTAAAAATAAAAATAACTAAATTCTATACTTAAAGGGCTCGAAAATTCAAAGTAAATAAGTGTACGTACTCTAGAAGAAAAGCTTCAAATTTGTGTTAATATTGAATAATATTTAATAATAATATTTGTTTATTAATGCGTTTGGCCTAATCAAATTTTCAAATACTTGAGATATATATCTCGTGGTCAATGAGATCTAATCTAGAATGTATACAATCATATACAATTATAATATATATCTAATGATAATATAATATATATTAATTAACAAGGGTATTATAGGCAAATCAAAAGTTTTCAACAAGACACTTTTTATATAGGTATAGATAGGGAAAAAATATTAATAAAAGTTAAAAATTGGTATATCTCAATATACTTAGTGATGCATCTCATATACGGTATAGTGCATATAAGTAAACTTTGTGTTGCATATGATCTGGCCCTACAAAAAATCGAAAAAAAAAGTCAGCAGGTTTAACCGAATAAACCCGAATTCGAATCAGGTCAACCCGGTCTCACAGTGTCAAACTTGTTGCAGACAAGTATTTACCTTCGTGATATATGCTCAAATCCAACTAAGTAATTCTTTCTAGGCCGAGCTATCAAAAAACACAGATAGCGCGCGAGTAGCTGAAAAGAAGGAAATAATTTGGAACTTTTCTTCTACCACCTCATAATCCTTCCTTTTCAAAATAATACTTTATTCAGTAATTATGACGTATATCATATACGTAGAATAATAATTTATTAAAAAATGCTACTAATAACCTAAAGTAATAATATTACTAAATAAAACTAAATGCCGTTTATAGTAAACGGTTGGAATGCCTGGTGTCGTTTCGATGACGATGAGGGTGAATTGCTACAAATTGTTCAATTGTGTAATTGTGTTTTATGTTTTTCTTATTTAAATTGAAATAGGCTGTTATTTAGTAAAACCGTGATCATCTATTTATCTTTTGAGTAAAAAGTTGAGAGATACTTATACATCTTCAACTCAACTCCTTGCATCAAATTGTATTATTCATTTTGAAATTTTTAATAATTAAAATTTCATCAAAAGAATCAAAATATTACATTAGAAATTTTAATCAGAGCAGAGACTAACACAACTTTTATTCCTGCTTCAAAAAAAAAAACAAAGAAAAAAGAAAAAGAAAAAGAAAAAAATTGTAACAGAGAGAGCCACGAAAACAACAAAAACAAATACATCGATCATTTATTAGTAATTCAGATCAATATTTTATCCGAATCAAATCCATAGCTGTTGTATGAAATAATTCACAAATATATCTCGTGTAAACCTACAAACATAAACAATGTATAATAATTCTACATACAAAAAACAAAAAAATATATTATATATATTTAACCAATTCACAGAAAACGGTTCCTCTTTGTGGAGCCATTGCAGCTCATGTTTACCTGCGCCTTTCTGAAGAGCGACTCCACCTCTTCTCTCGCCACCACCTCAAAGAACCGCAATTCGCAGAGCCTCCTCTTGCATGCGGCGGAGCGCCGCCGCTTTTTCGGCGCCGGCGGGCAGTGGAGGACGGCGGGGATCATGTGCCGCGGAGATCTCGGCGTGCGGCAATCTTCTTCGCTCCTAGAGATTTCTTCATTAGTTGTGGCGCAATCGAAAGAGGAATTATTTATTTTGAGAATTGGCAGCCTCAATTCGAGATCCATTGACATGACTTTTCCGAGAAATGGAGAAGTGGCCTCACTTTATACACTCCGCGTACATTTGTGTATGTATATGTATGTATAGGAGGGCGGGTAGAGGCGTGCAAAGGAAGGTAGTTGAGTGAGAAAAAGTTAGGCTAAATTGTAAAAAAATACCTCATCTTCTATTAAATTCTAGTTTAAATCCCTACTTTTTAATTTTTGCAAAAAAATTCTCACCTTTTATTCTTTCTCAATTGCATCCCTCCGATCGTTTTCCCCAATTTTGTTACTGATATGGAAGGCGGTAAATTTTACATGACAAATCAGCAGCAAGAATGTAACGACGTAGTTTAAGTAATGTCAAAATGTCATCGTTTTGCTACAAACAAACACTTATATTTAGGTTTAGACATCGTTCATTATCTCCGGGTTATCCACAAAGTTCGAGGGCTTCATTACTGCACGATTTTCACATTTGCAAAGCCACTGAGGTTCGGAATTCGATGTATTCATTGAGCCCATGTGCGAAGACAAAGAAGCCATGAACGATTGAAACGTGTAATATACAAAGGGGTGAAGAGGGAAAGAGGAGAAAACCCCAAAAATTGAACTTTGACTTGCATAATGTCTAGACCCTAAATATAAGAGTTTATTTGCAGCAAAACGATGACGTTTTGGCCTTACTTAAACTACGTCGTTTCATTCTTGTTGTCGATTTGCCATGTAAGATTTACCTTCTTCCACATCATCAGTAACAAAAGTGGAAAAAATGACCGGATGGATGTAATTGAGAAAGAATAAAAGGTGATGATTTTTTTTGCAAAAATTAAAAGATGGAGATATAAACGAGAATTTGATAAAAAATAGAGTATTTTTTTGCAATTTAGCCAAAAATTAAGTTACTACCAGTATTTTTTGGTCATTTTGTTTCATCTTAACACAAGTGATCAACTTTTCTAACGTGTCAATTTCATAAACTACTTCAAATTTCAAATTGAAAGGCCTTTTTTTTTTGGGAAACTTGAATGGCTTTTTTCAAATGCCTAATTAAGTAGTGTATTTTCATATATTTTTCTTGATTTACTTTTTTGTTGAGTTTGGTTATTTTGATATTTTCTAGCTAGAGAGTAGAGACATCGAACTTTTTCCTTTTTTTTCTCTTTTAATTGAGTTGAGTTTAAATAGAATTTAATTTGTAAAAAAATATGTATACTCGAGGCTGTCAGCCTACCAATAAGCTACTCGTAAAGTTAAGAATAAATACTATCAATATTTCTTTTAGTGATCAACACGACCGTTTCAAAAGGAGTTTAATTGAGCAACATGAATGAAATCAGATTGTAACGTGATTAAACATAAATACTTTAGATGGTATACTAGTATTTGTTTTGGTTAGTTGGAAATGGCTTTTTTTTTTTTTTTTTTTTTTTTTTTTTTTTTTTTTTTTGGAGCTTTTGCCCAACGATTTAACACAAAAATCGAACGATTTAAGTTAGGGTGATGGGTATTGAAACCCTAGGGTGATGGGTATTTTAGTGGAGTCCTAATAATTGATAGGTTTAGGGTGAAATTTTCACTACGGTAAAGCCCTACCCCTAGGGCTATCTAATGATTGATTTTGTATTTAATTATGTTTTTTAATTTTAATTTTATTTTGCAATATAACAATACCAAATTAATTATCTAAATATATAGAATTAAAAATTGATCAATTTTAATTAATTTAAAAAACAGATACGAAAAATAAAATAATATTGAAAACAAAGCTAGAGCTAGTTGAGCGAACCGAAACGCGTCCAAATTTCTTCAGTCAAATCGTCTGCTAGACGCTCGTGGGCCATTGCATCTTTAACGCGAGCTCGTCTTTCTCAACATATTTTCCGAATTCATGACATGTTTGTTCTTGAATATTGTTTGAAAGAATTCAAGAAATTTTTTTTTTAGTATTTTTGTAGGAATGAAGAAGTAGAGAAGGTGTGGATATTGAGGGATGAATGAGATGTATTTATAGGGGAAATTTTTTTACCGTTTGAAATCCATCCGTTGCGGATTTTTGTTTTGTTTTTGTTTATTATTTAATTTCAGATTAAAAAAAAATCACATAAAATGGGAGGAGGCGACGCGTGTCCCTCCTCCCTTCCGCCTTCGCCTTCTTCACCCGGGCTTCACAGCTCCCGTGTGCCCACGCCTCCGTCCGCCCATCGCAGCTCCAACAACCATCGCCCTCGTCGCGGGCGGGCGTTCCCTCCTTCGCCCGAGCATAGCCCGCACCGTTGGAGGTGCTCTTACAGTGTTCGAACATGATTTGATACTATAAAGGTTTTTTTCCCTTTTCTGTGTAGCTTTTATACTATTACTGTTTCATAAATATAATAACTTTTCTATTTGAATTTAGTGTCTAATTATAGTCCATTCTCCTAATTATACAACAAATGCGCTTTTTTTTTTTTTTTTTTTTTTTTTTATGGAGAGGAACAAATGCATATTTTTACTAGTGTACAAATTCCCAATATTCTCAACTCACGCTCTTATTTTCTACTATTTGATTATGTTAACTAATTTTACACGGTAGCAACTTGCAAATTCATTTTTTTAGATGAGAAAAGAGAAGTAGACGTGACAAGGACAATTGACACGTGAAGTTTGTCAAAAATACAGTATTTTCTTGTGGCGTGATTTGAGCATTTAATTAAGAAGATTGAAAAATAAGTCATTAGGCTTTTTTTTGAAGGATAAGTTATTAGCTAGTGTTATGAATGCAATAATAACTTGAGCCACTCTCCTGTTGCGGCAAGCTGTGCGACGCGTGCTGGAGCATTTAGTTAAGAAGATTGAAAAATACTCCCTCCGTACTTGAAAGAATGCACTATTTATTATTCGGTGCGGAGTTTAAGAAAACTGATAAAGTTGTATAAAGTGGTGTAAAAAGACTTGAGGGGTAGTCTTAAGTATGGATTTTTAATTACAATTAGATTTGGTGCTTTAAACCACCCACCCCCAATTTTTAAATTCTGCTCTTCATTACTGCAGTGAGAATTTTTTTTTTATGCCTAAACTTTCATTTGCACGTCATTTTTTAATTTAGCAGCTGGTTTTTATACTTCAACTTTAATTAAAGTGATTTATTTATTGAGAGATGTAATTTCATTAAATAAATACTGGGCAATACTCAAACAAAGTAACAAAGCCAAAATGAAAAGTGAAGGCAGATCATTCGTTGAAGGAACAAGAACTTGAAAATTACAGTGTGTTAAATGATGAAAGTTTGTGGTGCCAAAATGCAAATTTACACCTAAATTCAAATTTCCGACTAAAAGTACAATTACGAGAGAAACAAAGTACACCTACCACAGTCTACAGCCATAAATACAACATTCAAGGCTCCAAAAAATCAGAACTAACACTTGAACAAATATTGAAATTCTGAAGCAGTGCTTATAGGTCAAAAAAAGAGAAATCTAACTAAGGAAGAGCGTAATAACTTGACACAATGGCTCCTTCAACACAGTAGGGACTCCAAATTGCATCATGGTGCCCAAAAGATCAAATGCAGTATTAGTTCACTATCAAAAATTGAAAAAAGCATAGCATCTGTTCATTATCAAAAATTGCAAGGAAACTGCACACATAAGACTATCTGCAGTGGTGCTGTCTCTTTGGGGTGTCTCTAAGGATTTTTTGGAGATAGAGACAGTGAGCTGCAGTGGGGCTGTCTCTTTGGGTGTCTCTAAAGATTTTCTGAATTTTTATTTTGTATTAAGTTTAATAAGATAAATTGAAAATTTGAAAATTTGAAAATTTCATTAATTTAAATTAAAATACATTACTACAAATTAAGAAAAATACATTACTACAAATAAAACAAATACATTAATTACTACAAATAAAAAAAAACAATACGAGAAATTAAAAAAAAAACAGTACTAAAATTTAAAAAACATAGCCGTTGGAAAAAAAACTAAGCCCATCCGCGGCGACGCTTGACGTCGTCAAGCAACATCTGGTGAAACTGCAACTGCTCCGGCGTGTAGTTTGACGTATCCGTGTTGATGATCTTCAAATCGGTGGCATTTTGTTTTGCCCGAGCACGCTCCCTCATTGCCTCGGCGAGGTTGTTCTTCGCCGCGATGATGCCGCTAAGCCTTTCATTTGTTGAGTCGACCATCCCAGTGAACTCCGCCTCCTCGCTCACCTTCTTCTTTCCCTTTCCTCTAGCCGCACTCGCCTCCGCCTTTGCCGCGTCTCGTCCCTGTGGGCGAGGGGGAGCCGTGCTTTCCTGTTCGGATGCCTCGCTCGATCCGTGCGACGTTCCGGATGAGGTGTAGGCACCCTCTGCCGTATTCTTCGCCCGCTTCATGGACGGCACATCGGAAAATTCTCGGTGGAGGAATATGGGGTAGTCCGCCAGAATTTCCCACGCACCAAAATGCTTGAAGGTGTTCCCTTCGTGCCCGCAGTATAATGCCTGGGCTTGCTCTTTGACCATGTCGTCGGAGGCGTCGCTGGGTCTTTTCTTCTCCGCCTTCTCGAAGGCTATCATCCACTCCTTCACCCAGTGGGAGACCCGTACGAAGAAACTCTTCGCTGTCTTTGGGTTGATGTCGTCATTGAACATGGCGTTGTACCTCGCCGCCACCTTCCCCCAGTATTTCTCGGCGTGTTGATCTCTGCCAAGGATGGAGTTGCACGTCTCCTCTTTCCAGATTTGGGCGATGGCGGTGCCTTGTTCCACCGTGTAACTGCGCCTCTTCGGTTTGGCCGCATCCGCCGGTGGAGGAGGGACATTTGCGACGGTGAGATCGGCCCGTTCCTTCCCCTTGCCTTTGGCCCGTGCCTTCCCCTTGCCCCTGCTTGGTGCCGGCTCGGACGACGGACTGTCTTCGTCGCCCAACACTGTGTTGAAGGACTCGCCGACGGACGAGTTTAGATTGATAGAATCGAGGCCCGCCCCGGTATATCCGCCGTATTGTGCGTTGTCCGCCATTTAGGGGGGAATCCACGATGACGACCAAGGATTGTTGGGATCCATTTGCGAGATATAATGAAATTGATGCGAAAAAATGGGATTGTTGGAGAGAAAATGGAAACTTTAGATGTAAAAATAGTGTGAGAATGGTGTGATAAAATGTGGTATTTATAGTTGTAAATGTGGGAATTAAAAAAAAAAGAAAAATCGACATTATAGCCGTTTTCAACCGTTTGAATAATGTAGCCGTTGTCCGATTTTTTCTTTTTTTTTTTATGTATGGCGCGTGTAAAACACGCGCCGATTTAAAAAAAAAAAAGTCGAGCACGTGTAATACACGCGCCGACTCAAGATAGTCTCGTCGGCTCGGGATAGCCTCGAGATAGAGGCTTCTGCACTGGCGTGTCTCGTCGCCGACGCTGTCTCAAGACGGCACTCGAGACAGCCGATGCAGATAGCCTAAGGCATCACTAGCCACCACCCAAAACATCAAATGCAATATTTGTTCATTATTAGAAACTGAAAAAAGCATAGCATCATATTGCATGTCAAAAATTGCAAAAAAATTGCACACATAAGGCATCACCAGCCACCACTCACTTAGAAAAATGTCATATCATAAATTAGAACGAAGTCACCTGATTCGAGAAGTCGCAAAAACACTAAAGCTGAAAAGCCCTAATTTTTGGATTTGGACTGTAAATTTTCATTGTACAGCCTCCGATGAACTCGCCGTTAAATTTCAACGACTTTTCATTCTTCATAGGTCAGACCAACTTCTGCATCGCAACCCATCCGAGGGGATTCAAACGGATACGAGGTGGCCGACGGCAACAGGTCAGTTTCCGGCACAATGGTGTCAGATATGAGAGGACAACCATCAGATTCAACACGGAGTGGCACTAATTCACTCTCCGGCGCCATGCTCTCAGATTCGAGCCTTTTTTTTTTCTAATTTCAGAAGATTGAAGCCCAGATTTGCCACCATGCGTCTCGAATTGTGTTTCCGGCACAATGGTGTGAGATCCGAGCAGAGAAGCTTGAGAGTCATCACCGAGCGGCACCGGTTCACTCTCCGGCACGAATTCAAATTCTTAGTAGGTCGGAGATTTCTCCGACATATCGGAGGGAACGATTAGGCTAACAAATGGATCCATCAGAGATGCAAATAGATTTAGGGAATGGGGAGGGGGCGATACAGATAGATTTAGGTTTTCAGAGATGCGGGGGATTGAGAGATTTAGGGATTGAGAAGCTGCACCAAATAGATTTAGTGAATGGGGAGGGAGGCGAGGGATAAATAGATTTAGGGCTTGGTTTGGTGTTTTTGGGCTGGTGGGTTGAGTTTTGTTAATTTAGGTATGATTTGTTTAATTTGGGTAGGATTTATTTAATTTGGTTTGAGTTTTGTTAATTTGGGTAGGATTATTTTAATTTAGGTTGGGTTTTTTAAATTTTGGGTTGGGTTTTGTTAATTTTGATTAGAGGATTAATTAGGTTGTGTTAATAAAGTAGTGGTTGATAAAGTAATGACAAATAATGTAAGTTAGATTGAAAGGGTATAGAAGTCCGTAAGGTGAAGTAGTGCATTATTTGGTATACAGTGGAAATGTGGTAAGTAGTGCATTATTTGAAGTACGGAGGGAGTAAGTCATTAGCTTTTTATTTTTATTTTAATTTTTTTTTCAATTTTTTCAGGTGGAGCCTTCGGCTCCGATTTTACGGCTCCGCCTTCGCTCTGATTACTAATATAAGGATAATTGTCGGGCAACAATTTGAACTTTTTCGGCTCGCTCCGAAGCCTTCGGCTCCCCTCGCTCGAATCTTGACTAAAGAAGAAGTGACAAACAAAAAAACGATGAGACAAACAAAAAAAGGGAGGGAAAAAATGAGGATTTAAAATAAAATTGAAATTGAAAAAAATTAAAAAAGAAACTGAAATTAAAAAAAATTAAAAAAAGCTTAAATTAAAAAAATCAAAAATTAGAAAAAAAAATTGAAATTAAAAAAAATGAAAAAATAAAAATAAATAAATACGGGCTGCGCGTGGGAAGCGCGTGCGTATTGGGCATGAGCCACGCGCAGTCGCACAACTTGCAGCAAGTCGCACGGAAATGTTTATCTAATAACTTGCTAGCTTTGAAGCATTATACAAGTTTTTTTAATTTTTTTACTTTACAATTGTTATAATAGTGCATAGAATAAATGCCATAGAACACAGTTAGAAATAAAAGATTCTAACTGAAACTGTTCATATTTAGCTCAATGTATCTGTGTAATTAGTGAAATAAAAATTTCCATATCGAATTAACTTTAATGTCTTACAATAAAAATTTACTTAAGCAAGGCCAATGTATGAGAGTACAGTTAGTAAATTATCATTTGTTTGCTAGGAGTGACTAGGGTGTATCCGTGTAGTACTATAATTTATCTTGTTTGGTAGAAAAGTACGAGGTCGTTCATAAAGTTCTGATCCATGTGGTTTATACCTATTGTTGGAGAAAAACGTTTTTTTAGGACGGTAATTTTTACTGTTTTTCAATTATAGGCCAAAATTTTGCGGGCTTTCAATTTTAGGACAATATCTAAAATATTGATTAATTTTTGGACAAAATTGAGCTCGATCGGGCTAAGTCGCACTTCACTCTCACGTGAACTCAAATCTTCGGCCCGATTCCCACTTGGTTGCCAACTAGGCGGTCCATTCATCAATTGTATATATTATTATTACAAGTAAAAATCAAATATTCACCCTACAAAGTAAGCTCGTCCAGAAAAAAAAAACAAAACCACACCGCAGCCGCCCCAAGAGTCTATTATGTCAATTACATTTAGTTCGGGCAGTAAAAATTCTGATTTGCAATCGATTGTGACTAGGGTTCTTCAGCTTTGGGGTGGTTGTTGTGTGTTTTTATTTTCTTTTTGTGGACGAGTTTACTTTGTAGTGTAAATAATTGATTTTTATTTGTAATAATAATATATACAATTGATGAATGGACCGCCTAGCTGGCAGCGAAGTGGGAATCGGGCCAAAGATTTGAGTTCACATGAGAGTGAAGTACAACTTAGCCCGATTGGGCTTAATTTTGTGCTAAAATTGATCAATATTTTAGATATTGTCCTAAAATTGATTAATATTTTAAATATTGTCCTAAAATTAAAAGCCCGCAAAATTTTGGCTTATAAATGAAAAATGGTTAAAGTTACCGTCCTAAAAAAAAGCTCTTCTCCCTATTGTTGTTATTATGTTATACTATCATCTAGGATGGTGGTATAAACAATACTGGAACTAAATATAAGAATAAATTTAATTTCACCCTCTTACCATAATTAATTATTTTGACAGAGAATTTAATATATCATACAAAATATAATATTAATCTTAAATACGTGTTAAAATATTTGAGCTAATCATATCAAACCTCATATTGTATTATAAGGGATGATCGATTATGTGGTATCTCTGGTACCAGCTCTTTTTTAATGAATCTTTTCTAGATAAAAAAAAATATCAAACCTTATATTACTCCATAACAAATAACCCCTTAGGCTATCTACAACCTAAGTGTCTTCAAGGGGTCTCCATCTCCACTTTCTGCACTAGAGACAGTTTAGAGACACTTACCCCTGCAGTCTAATGGTCTCTAAGTTGTCTCTAACTTTAATATTAAACAATTCGAATTTTTCATTAAATAAATAAAAATTAGAAAATAACATTCATTAAAAATAAAAATACACTAATTCGAATTTTCCATCAATATTTGAAAATTTGAAAATTACATGCCTTCAAAATAAAAAAAATACACTAATTAATAAAAAAATTTAAATTACAAAAAAAAAAAAAAACAGTCACGCTCATCCCCGGCGTTTCTTCACCTAGTTCAACATTTTCAGGTGAAGCTCGAGCTGCTCCCCCGTCATTCGACTCGTATCCTTTTGGATAATTTTCATGTCAATAGCATATTGTTTCGCCCAAGCAGATTCGAGCTTCGCCCAAGCTGATTCGCGCATTGCCTCTTCGATCTCGTGCTTGGCCTCGGCAAACTGGCCGAGTCGGGAGCTATACTGATCCAAAAGGGAGTCGAGCTGGGATGACTCACTTGTCGGTTTATTTCCTTTGGCCCTTGTCGCCGCCATTGCCTCATCTCGACCCTACGGTCGGGGAGGCGCGCTTTCTTCTTCTGTGGAGGCCTCCTCCGCCGACGGCACCGACGCTGAAGATGTGTAAGCGCCCTCCGCCGTAGTCTTCGTCCTCTTCATGGAGGGGACGTCGGGGAAAGCTTGGGCGAGGAATTTGGGATAGTCGTGCAGAATTTTCCAAGCCTGCAAATAGCGGAAAGCAGGGCCGCTCGTTGATACCTTGTAGATTTGTTGGGCATCATCCACCACCATCTGATCATCGGTGTCGCTCTGCCTGCGACCGGTTGCTTTGCCGAAAGCGACAATCCAATTCTTCACCGCTGTCTGGATGCGGCCGAAGAAGCTCTTGCACTGCTTCTTGTTGAGGTTGGTAGCGAACCTTGCGTTGAAACGATCGGTGACTTTTTCCCAGTATTTCTGTGTCGGCATGTCGCAACCGACGACTAAGTTGCACGGCTCCTAACCTAAATTTTTGCCATGGTGGTGGCCTCTTCGTTTGTATAGTTGTGATGCTTGCCCTCCTTGTCGGCTTCGGCATCATCTTCAGTGGTAGCGGCGATGGAGGTGGCGATGGTTTTGCCCTTACCCTTGCTTTTTTTTCCTTTGACAGAAGGTCGTGGCGGCGGCGACAGCATTAGCCAATTATTTGTAGTCGGGTTGTCGGTGTCGAGGGAGAAGGATGGGTAGAACTCAGCAGAGGCCGGAGTGTTGAGATTGATTGCATTAAGCTCCACCCCCGTGTAAGCAAAAACATCGTCGGACATGTCGAAATACCACGACGACGAGAATGGATTGTTGGGATCTATTTTTTTTAGAGATGAATGAGTTGTAGAAGTTGTAGAATGAAGAAATGAAGAAATGAGGCGTGAGGAATGGAGTGGAAAATAGTAGTATTAATAAATAAAAATTAGGATTAAAGAAAAAAAAGAGGGGGGGGGGGGGGGGCAAGTAGCCATTTTTAGCCGTTGTCAGCTTAAATTTTATACCCGTTAGGCGCTTGCAATGCATGCGCCATTCATTTTTTCTTTTTTTCTGGTACAACGCGTGGGAGACACATGCGACTCGAGCCGTCTCCCACCGCAACACGGGGGTCTTGTTCTCCCCTGTCTCAAGCCCCCTACAAGACCCTGGCTCAAGACCGCGTTGCGGAACGCCATATAATATGTGCAACACTATCCACGTGATGTAATATCTAGTGACAAAAAGATACCCCGTAACGTAATACTACCTTCGGTCCTGAAGTCTTTTCTTAAGAAATAATGGCACAAGGATTAAGGAAAAAGGTGTTGAGTTGGTTGTGAGTGGAGAAAATGTGATTGAATTTGTTGTTAGTGGAGAAAGAGTTCCACGTAAATGGTAGTTATATATTAATTAATTGAGATAGTGATGGGCCATAGATAATATTATAGGTAAATAAATTGATTAAGTAAGAATAAGGAAGAATAATTTGTTTTGATATAATGTCTAAACATAATTAGGCTGAAATTTGGGGACCGTCTAAAAAAGGAAAAATCGGAATAAATTTGAGTATTCCCCCCCCCCCCCAAAAATATAGCATACTAAACACAATTATTTCCAAATGCGAAAAAGGTGTTTTTCTCTAGTTGATGAGCCGAAACCGATGGTGATTAATTTCTTGGAAATTGTAATAGACTTAATAATAATTAAGCAGCATAAACAAATTACAATTACTAGTAGTAATTTAAAATGGAGCCCACACGAGTCAAAATTATGGACCACGTGTCGTGTGATGTATGTTAGTCAGCCTAGTGTTACGTCCCGCACGCTAGCTCGTCCAACACTGTGAGGTTAAGTAGAATTTTCTAGAATTTTATAGGGCTAAGTAGAATTCTCTAGAATTCCCTTGAAAGATCCACAATGTAGTAGAAGCTTCCAGAAGATAGTGGATCATTGTAGATAGTGGTAGAAGCTTCTAGAAGATAGTAGATTATTGTAGATAGTTGTAGATCCTTATAGAACTCTCTAGAACCATGTAGATGGTAGGATTCTCTAGAAACATGGAAGAATCTAGATCCTCTCCAATTCTATAAATAGGCCTCTTGGCCATTCATTTGTAACCATCCAAGAATCCAAGCAATACAAGTTCTTAGCATTCTCCAAGAGTTCTCTTTCAAAACCTTCTTGTTTTCTTTAGCCAAGTGACTTGGTGGAGAGGTTGCCTAGCTAGTCTCGGGGCGAACTAGTCTAGGACCGCACGAGCGAGGAAACTTCGAGGGGCTCAAGTTTCGGTTCGTGACACTAGGCAAACTTGATCTGAAAGCCAAATAAGAATCAAATATTTATGCTCAAAAGAAAAAGAGAATCAAATATGTAATTATCTTAAACAAAGGTTAGTAGTAATTAGATTTCTATTTCTCTATTGTACATGTATATGGTAGTGGCATGGTATCACTGCACACATATTAGGCGACAGAATAATTTTTTTTAACCTTTTTATTTGAAAGATAATTTTCTCAACTCTTAATTTTTAAAAGATATTTTCTCAACTCCTTTAGTCTCTTACACAATGGCAAACGTAAAATTCATTTTCACATTAAAAGGGATCGATTCTGGGTCAATCTCGATACTTGGAGATAATACTTTTTCAGTCTTTATCTCTAAATACATTTTTCCCACCTCGCTTATTTTTTTTAAAAAAATCATATTCTATAATTATGTATTTTATTGAATAAGCTCAAAATTTATGGGTGTATTGGATTGTGGAGTTTGAAATTTTTTAATGGAGTTTGAAATCTGAGTGTATTGGATTCACGGATTTCAAACTCCATTAAAATCCAGAGGTATTGGATTCATGGATTTCAAACTCCATTAAAATCTCTACGTATTCAACATTCATTCGATTTTGCTGGATTTCAGAATTTGACAGATTTCGACGGATTTCATCCACAAAATACAGAGGAATGAAATCCGAGCTCTGGACCTCAGATTTCGATGGAATTGGTATCGAGCGGGCGCTGATGACAAGCGATCGCTGAGCACAAACACCTTGAGCACACCGTTCTTCATCTCCACCTTGATCTAATTAGTCTTGTAGAGCTTCTCCGGCAGATCAATCCTGCTCGTGTACCTCCGCTCACCGTCATCCTCCTCCGACTTCTTCGTTCCTTCGCCTTTGATCGTCAGGGTGTTCTGCCCACCGTCACCTTCACATCTTTTTTTTTCCAATCCCGACATATCCACGCGCAGGTGGAGCCCTTCGACCGTCTCCCTCGCATCCCAGTTCCTGCGGCCGCTTGCGCTCATCGGCGACTCGGATAACTGGTCCATCATGTTCAGAATCTGGCTAATTGATGTTGGAAACGGACTCAACATATCTGCTCTCAAAAATCACTATAAAACTTACACAAATTGGTGTTGAAGAGGCGGCGAGAAAAGGCCGTCAGCGATTGCTGAAGTAGAGTGACTGAGAATTTTTTATTCTTTACATTTGACTATAGTCAGCGATCGCTGGGAGGCCGTCAGCGACCGAGGCAGTCTCGCAATCGCAAGGATGTGGCCGTCAGCGACCGAGGTAGTCTCGCATTGTGGGGATGTGGATTTCAAATCCACCGAACTCTTTAAAATTCTATCCGAAACTACCACCAACTCTACCCTCAACTCCTGCAAACTCCACTCAAATCCTATAGATTTCAATTCCATGGATTTCAACTCCTAAAAAATCCCTCAAATTCCCAAACCAATACACCCCCCTTAAATTTTAATAAACCCATTAATGAAACAAGTTACAAGCCGATGATGCCTAGCTCAATGACTGACTGAGGTATCACAAGTCTCCCTTAGTGAGAAGTCTTGGGTTCAATCCCCCAGCGTACGGTGTAGTTTATTATCCTACCTTGTTTGGTGGTGTAGTTATAGTTTATTTTCGGCTAAATTGCAAAAAAATATCCCACCTTTTATCAAATTCTCGTTTAAATCCGCACCCTTTAATTTTTGCAAAAAAATTCCTCACCTTTCATTCTTTCTCAATTGTATCCCTCCGGTCGTTTTCCCCAATTTTGTTGCTGATGTGGAAGGCGGTAAATCTTGCATGGCAAATCGGCGACAAAAATGAAACGACGTAGTTTAAGTAAGGCCAAAATGTCGTCGTTTTGCTGCAAACAAACACTTATATTTAGGATCTAGACATCGTACAAAAATTAAAGTTCAATTTTTGGAGTTTTCTCCTCTTTCCCTATTCACCCCTTTGTATATATCATGTTTCAATCGTTCATGGCTTCTTCGTCTTCGCACACGGGTTCAATGAATACATCGAATTCCGAACCTCAGAGACTTTGCAAAGGTGAAAATTGTGCGGTAATGAAGCCCTCAAACTCTGTGGATAACCCGGAGATAATGAACGATGTCTAGACCCTAATATAAGTGTTTGTTTGTGACGATGTTTTAGCCTTACTTAAACTACGTCGTTTCATTCTTGCCGCCGATTTGCCATGTAAGAGTTACCGCCTTCCACATCAGCAACAAAATTGGGGAAAACGATCGAAGGGATGAAATTGAGAAAGAATGAAAGGTGAGATTTTTTTTGCAAAAATTAAAAGGTGGAGATTTAAACAAGAATTTGATAAAAGGTGGAGTGTTTTTTTTGCAATTTAGCCTTTATTTTCCTATCTTATATATATACATCATGTAATTTCCTTAAAAAAAAAAGCAAGTGACAATTATTAAATAAAATTTAGAAAACTAAGTATATCTAGCAATTAGATAATCCCCAAATTAAAAAATATATTAAGTGAAAGCTAAAAAATAAATTTCATAATGAAACTATTCAACCTAATTGATGGTAAATCCTAACAACAAGAGTCGACCACTAAACATGATTGTAAATCCTAACAACAAGAGTCAATCACTAAACAAAATCAAAACTAAAAGTTTAAAAAACCAAAACATAAAATTTAACATGAAATTGTAATTAGGAAAACAATAATGTTATGGAAAAATTATTCATTCTTCCAACCATATAGATTATTTGCTACGTTTATCACAATCAATAGTCTACGATGAAAATGTTATTATCATGTGTGTACATTGATACATAAGAGAATATTATCTATATATATACGCACATGTGTATAAAATATAATATTATTTAATGATAACATCTTCATAAATATCGATTTGTCATAAACATTATAGTGATGGCTGGTACGATATCCACCACACTTGCTTGAATTTTTACTCATCCTGTCCCTTTCATAATCTTAATCATCCTACTGTATTGTCAGATACATACAACTGTAGGTAGCGATGGGTTCCCAACATTAAAATATACTATCTATATATATATATATAATTGTATTATTCAGTACATTTAATCAGGAGCAGATACAGAAAAAATCGTCGGTGAAGGCTATATCCTTTATATTTCAAATTCAAAAGCATGAAATCAATTTTGCACGTAATTTAATTTCATAATATGAGCTTTTGTACAATAATTCAAACAAAGTATTGATATTTTTGATAATTTTACATTAAATTTTTTAAAAAATTTGTTTGGTGGGGGCTGAAGCGCCCCCCCCCCCCCAACCTAGGTCCGCTCCTGCACTTAATGGTGCGCCTCTGGTCTGTAAACAGTAAAATCTCGGGTTCAAACCTCATCACTCCTTCTCCCTCAATATAGAAAAAATATTTTAAATTTTTATCCTATAAATAAGAGGAAGAAAAAACAAAATATTCCGTTTTCCTTAGTATTACGGTATTGCATTTCAAATGTTGTTACTACAACTTTAACATATTTTAGCTTCATGGTTCTTAATTTTACTTTTGATGTAGACAAAATGGTACACAACCTAGTTGGGCTGAAGCTAGCCCATATCAGTATTATAATAGTTGGGCTTGACTAGACCCATCTTGAACTAAGGATTATTGAAGATTCTAAGATTAGAAAGATGCAAGCGCCTCATCTTGATAAGCTTATAAATAAATCCAATTCAAATGTAATTGTACTAAATGTCGAGACATATATAAAGATTAGAATGAAAGATTCTTTTGGAGAAACCAATACGGTGATGATGTTACTATATAAAATTTGAAAAAATTTAATTCTTATGCGTGCCAACGTAACGTACTTCATCTACCAATCTTTAAAGGTGGGACAAGAACCCTAAAAGTTTATGTTCATATTTTAGTTGTCATGTTATTATTAATTCCACAGAATCATTAATGAATTAGACTATGATACCGTACACAGTAAAATCTCTATAATTAATAACATGGGACCATGAAAATTTATAAGTTAGAAAGATATAACTATATCTATAAATAATATTTTTATTAGTTTATATAGTATTTTTTTTTCAATTTCAGTGATAATATTTATATAAAGATAAAGCAAGAAATAAATTTTACATAATGTTTTAACGTATTGAAAATAAATAGATTTACATATACAGTATTTAGTTGACCATATTCATCTGGGTGAGAAACTTAGAAGAAACGTTCAAAAGCTTGAAAACATGCTCAAGTGATAGCGATAATCGCAGTAAAATGGACGTGAACTATTTGTTGGATTTATCTAGGTAAAAATGAAGAATGTCTGTAAGTTCAAAGTTTAATCCAACAAGTAGTTGACGGCAATTTTATGGTGATTATCAATCACTTTATCATGTTTTCAAGCTTATGAAAGCCATTCTTCAGTTATCTCAAATACATGATTAAATCAATAATTCAAAGTTGATAAGCTTGATTTTTTCTCCAAACAACATTAGCAAAACAGGATCGATAACAAGGAAATGGAATCATCAGCAACAGTTCCCTTTATTTCTCCATCTCAAATTCTCAATATTCTAGAGAAAGTTGTAAAGTAATTCCTACCTGGATTCTGCCACAATGTAATTCATTCTTTTGAAGATGAAGAAATAAATAATGAGGACTTTGTTGAGACGCATATGCATTAGAGAAGCCAATAAGATTACAGAGTAAAAATATTGATGAACTAAGTAGAAGAGATCAAATCAGTACCAGAATATCTTCTTCATCACAAGGAGAACACAATGTTGCAAAAAAGAAAAGAAAAAGGTACTAACTAATAAGGCCACAACAATATTTGTAAATACAGGATGATCAAACAAAGCCTAAACAAGAATGTGCCACAGAATGAAAGAATTTTCAGCAGAAACACAGCAGAATATGCCGGGCAACAAAAGCTAAAATCTACAAGATACCATATTCACGTTAAGCAAAAGATTCGTTAGTACAAGCTAAGAATCTACAGAATTAATTTACCTAAGCATTAGCACCTCATAAAAAGATCCTTAAGCATCCACTTAAAGCTTCATCTCCTTTTGCCCTCGCCATATATCTTTGTGATGTGTTCTTCGCCAATCTCATCATAGTAAGGCCTAATAAAACTGTCAAAAAAATCATCATTTTTAAGGTGACAAAGTATTGAAAGAGTAGGCCACTTTTCAATAAGATTCCTACTTTCAAGAACACCCAAAATTTGCAGCCGTGGCTTAATTCTCTTCTCGATGCTGTACCCAAATGATGATGGGTAAGTGAGAATATTGGAGATATTGTATTTTCCTGTAGCAAGCAGAATCTCTATTACATTCTTCAATTTCTTTAAGGATGTTAGAAAAGACTGTGGTTGCTTCCTAAACATTGTGAATATATCATCATCAGAAAAACCCAAATCACGAAGTGTTCGCAATTTGACCTCCCACATCCCTTCACTCGTATAACCAAAAACCATGGCAGCATAGAGAAAATGAAGCGAACTTGGCGAAAACCCGTATTCTATGGCCCTATCTACCGATTTCCTCATAATAACTGGCTTGATCAACAAAAATCTCGAGTTAATATTGAGAAAGCCAAGGATACGCTCCATAGGTGTCCCATGGCTCTTCAAGATTTCCACATTCGGCATTAAGGTTTTCTCGAGATCGGATGTTAGAAACCATGAAGAATTTCTTAAGACTCTAGCCACCTCCTGATTGGATCCCAACAACCCCTTTAGCATCGATAACTTAGGAACAATCCTGTTCGCCACACTCGATTTGAAAATCGACTGGTTACCGTTCATGATCTTGGCAACCTCCTCGGGAGAAAGCCCCAAATCGTGGAATACTTTGAATCTGATTTTAAGACCCTCCATACTAAGCCCTAGAATCCGAGGATAATACAAGACGATTTTCTCCAGCTGAGGAGTCGTAAAGCTATTCTCTTTCATAAATGATAGTACTGAATCAACTCGTTTTGGGCATCTAACTTGAGTTAAACGCAGTGAAGCTAGTGAAACCACTTCATGGGAAAACTTGTGTTTATTAACCAAAACATCACAAATTTCTGTGCTAGGCCTAGGGATAACTCGTCTTTTGATTCTCGAAGATGAGAAAGGGTGGATTGAGAGAAGCAAATGAACATTAAAATTGCAGAGAAATAAATTAGTGTTCGAGTAGAAACAGGAAATGTTCTTACGCTCAATTGCAATCATGTTGACAAATATAGAGGAATTCTGCTTGGAGATGAAAGCGAATTACCTGCGAAATCGAATAACTCAAAGTTTCCCGGTTGAGGGTAGCGCCGTCGCAATTGAAAGAAGATTGGGTTCAAGCTCTAAATTTCTCCATTGCTGCTAATTTATACGCTCACTTTCAGTTTCCACCCAATTAGATTTTCCTTGCGGCGACAACAACAGCATACCGTTTGACAATATGAAATTTAAGGTGTGTTCAGTTGCAAGTACTCCTTCCCTCCATTAAATAAACTTCCATTGTATGGACGGCATGGAGATTAAGGCTGCCCGTAGCAGCTGTCTCATTGGCCGTCTCGAAACAGCTCCGGTCATGAAACACGCCACTGCAGCTCCGAGCGTTTCGAGCCTGTCCCGAGCCGACGAGACGGTCTCGAGCAGACGCGTGTTTTACACACGCTGCAATTTTTTCGCGCCATACATAAAAAAAAAAAAAAAAAAAAACCGAAAAATCAGACAATGGCTATGTGTTTAAATGGTGCAAAACGGCTAGTTTTGTGCCGATTTTGATTTTTTTTTATTCTCACAATTTCTCCTATAAATATCATATTTCATAACACCACATTCACACTATATTCACACCTCAAATCTCCAGATTTTTCCTATAATTTCATCTTTTTTTTGCATAAATTTCACATTATCATCTCGCAAATGGATACTAACAATCCATGGTCGTCGTCGTGGTGCCCCCCTGAAATGGCGGACAACGGGCGATACGGTGGATATATCGGGGCGAGACTTGATTCTATCAACCTCAAATCGTCCATCGGCGAGTCCTTCCACACCGTGATCGGCGACGAGGTCCGTCGTCCGAGCCGGCACAGGCCAAAGGCAAGGGGAAGCAACGGCCCAAAGGCAAGGGAAAGGCTGCGCAGATGTCCCTCCACCTTCTCGTCCGGCGGCCAATGCCAAACCAAAGAGGCGCAGTTACACGGTGGAACAAGGCACCGCCGTCGCCCAAATCTAGAAAGAGGAGACGTGCAACTCCATCCTCGCACGAGATCAAAGTGGCGACAAGTACTGGGGGCGTGTGGCGGAGAGAGTACAACGCCATGTTCAACGACGACCTCAACTCAAAGACAGTGAAGAGCTTCTTCGGCCGGATCTCCTACTGGGTGAAGGAGTGGATGATAGCCTTCGAGAAGACGGAGAAGAAAAGACCCAGCGGCGCCTCCGACGACATGGTCAGAGACGCGGCCCAAGCGTTATACAGCGCCCATGAAGGGAGCACCTTCAAGCATTTTGGTGCCTGGGAAATTTTGGCGGACTATCCCAAATTCCTCCACCAAGAATTTCCCGACGTTCCGTCCATGAAGCAGACGAAGAACACAGCAGGAGGCGCCTACACCTCATCTGGAACGCCGCACGGATCGAGTGAGCCAACTGAAGAGAAAAGCTCGGCTGCCCCCCACCCACAGGGACGAGACGCGGCAAAGGCGGAGGCGAGGGCAGCTAGAGGAAAGGGAAATAAGAAGGTGAGCGAGGAGGCAGAGTTCGTTGGGATGGTCGACTCAACAAATGAAAGGCTAAGCAACATCATCGCCGCGAAGGACAACCTCGTGGAGGCAATGAGGGAGCGTGCTCGGGCGAAACAAGACGCCACCGATTTGAAGATCATCAACACGGATACGTCAAACTACACGCCGGAGCAGCTGCAGTTCCACCAGATGTTGCTTGACGACGTCAAGCATCGCCGCGGATGGGCTTAGTTTTTTTTTTTCCAACAGCTATGTTTTTTAAATTGTAGTATTTTTTTTCTAGTAATGTATTGTTTTTATTCATAGTAATGTATTTTTTTATTTGTAGTAATGTATTTCTATTTAAATTAATGAAATTTTCAAATTTTCTTATTAAAATTAATATAAAATACAAATTCAGAAAATCCTTAGAGACACCCCTTAGAGACAGCCCCACTGCAGCTCACTGTCTCTATCTCCAAAAAATCTTTAGAGACACTACCAGTGCAGACAGTCTAAGAAAACTTAAAAGATGTTTTGAGTGAAGTTTGGGTCCCACTCATTGAGAGTGGAGAAAGTGAAATGGAATTTAAAATTGTTGTGGGTAGAATAAGAGTCTCACTTATTGTGAGTGAAAAAAATAAAATAAAGTTAAAGTTGTTATGAGTGGAATATGGATTCCACTTATTGTGAGTGGAAAAAATAAAATGGGAGTGGAAGTTGTTGTAAATATAATAAGGTCCCACATAATGTGATTGGAAAAAGTGAAGTAGGATGTTGGAAAATTTATTAAAGTTTTGATTGATTCCAAAACCAACTGACCCCAACTGAGTAGATGTTGCCGATCCTAATGTTAGTAGTTAGGCTCGCTGTTTGAGCAATGTTAAGATTTTATCTTTACAGGTCTCCAGCTGAAGACGGCAACAAGGCTTCACTCGGATAGAACATCAGTTGTAAGAAAGACAACTGATCGTTCATCAGATGAGAGTTAAAAAGGGGGAAGATGTAAGAGAACATTAGATGGAAGAAAGTCATCTGAGCGTTCGAGCCAACTGAGCATTCAAGATTCAGAACATCAGAAAGACAACTGAGCGTTCAAGAGTTAGAACATGAGTTGCAGGACACGAACTGATAAGATCAACAAGATGAAGTTCAAAGCAGCTGAGAGTTCAACTGTTCCTACTCAGACATAACATCAGCTGAAGACAAATCAGATGAAAATCAAATTTCTCAACCGACCATCCAATGTTGAAAGACTAATGTTGAGATTTGAAATTCAAATAAGGAAGTCACGTGAAGGTTTGACTCTTTGTCATTACCTCATATGGCCCAACACAAGGCTGTCTCAGATAGAAAGCAGAAGCACACAGTTGCCAAATCCGGAAAGTCTGCAGAGATGAGAGACAAACCATCGCTTTCACAGAACAGAGATCAACAGCTCTTCCAACGGCTAGTTGATTCTCTCCGCCTATAAATAGAGGCCTTCATTCATTCACCAAGACTACTTACGAGACAGACAAGTGCAAGAAGAGATTAAAGAGCGAGATAAAGAACGAAAAATTGCACTCAAGCAAAACTGTTGTTATCCTCTAAGAACATCACTAGTTGAGAGTTCTAGAGTGTTAGATTCTGTCTTGGTGTTTTTCGATCCAACCTTGAGAATATCACTAGTTTAGAGTTCATAGAGTGTTAGATCCTAGCTCACTTCTTGTTCGAGCTATTAGTTGGAAACCCACCCTTTCACACATCCTCTCAAAAGGATTGTTAGGACCCTACTCTTCCCGGAATTGAGTAGATAGGTTGATAAGTACCCGTAAACTTATCTGTAAGGTTGATAAGTACCCGTAAACTTATCTTAACGGTTGCAAAGCCCACGTAAGCTTTGTGGTTTTTGTCCAGAAGAACTTGTACTGAGTTGTGTGGACTCACAACTCCCCGTGGACGTAGGAGTTCTCTCCGAACCACGTAAATCTTTGTGTGTTTGTGTTTATTATTCAGTTATTTATTGCATATTCAACTGACCAACTAACCAGCATACAAAACTGCATCTTTGCATATCAACTGTCTTGGTTATTGACCGACCGTGCATCTGAGCGTGAGTTATATTTATACGAGTTGTTATTTTCCACCACATTCCGCACAACACTTCACTTCCAGCTGAGTATTCTTACTCAGTTGTGATTCCAACTGAGTCTGCTTACTCGGTTGTGATATTTTCAGGGGGTTGTTTTTAAAATTTTCTAACTGGTGTATTCCCCCCCCCCCCCTCATACACCAGAACTCGTATCGGGACCATCATAGGAGTTTATTTTGTGGACAAATTTTTATGGGCAAGTAGGAGTTTATTTCGTAGACGGAGTGAGTATAAAATTATATCTCCATTTAGAGGTAAATGAAGAGATAAACAAAAATCTCACCCTTTAAATCATCCCTTCTTTTTTAAATTTCTCCTTTCCACCACCACAAGGAGGTATAATATTATCACATCTCTCATTTTCACCACCACAAGGAGGGATAATATTATCACTCCAATTTAGGTGGGATAATATTATATCTCCTTGTGGTGGTGGAAATGAGAAATTTAAAAAAAGAAGGAATGATTTAAAGGGTAAAATTTTTGTTTATCCCTCTATTTACCTCTAAATGGAGGTATAAATTTATACTTTCAAGTGAACACACCCTTATACTAATAATTTCGATTTTATCACTAAATCATTCTTGAACAAAATTAATACTCACTTTATTCCATTTATATAGGTTGATTGAAATTTTCATAATGATTTAAAAATTTATTATAAAAATAACTATATATATGTATTTTCATGAGCGGATCAAAGGATTAAATAAAGATATATTAGTAAATGAGTTAAAAAAAAATATGACTCTATATTTGGAACAATCGAAAATGAAAATTAAATTTATATAAATGGTAAATTATATAAATGGGGCAGAGTATCATATGCTTCATTTTTGGATAACTTTGTGAACATATGCATGTGACTGGTCATCATCAAAGAGATGCAATATATTACTCTATCTATTCACAAAATGATTGCTACATTATGAACCATACGAGTTTTAAGAAAATGGTAGGTAGTAGTGAATTATAGTGAGTATTATTGTGAGTGAAGTAAGAATCTCACAATAAATGTGAGTGGAGTAGTAAAAATGACAATTATTTCGTGGACAAACTTAAGTAGCAAAAATGACAATCATTTCGTAAACGGAGAGAGTATGATTTCACCGCTTGGGTGTTTAGTTTAGTATACTTAAATAAAAGATGAATAATATAAATATAATTTAATGAAATTGTTGGGAAAATTATAAAGGTTTTGAAAGATGCTTAAAACCCAACTGAATTTGACCGAGTAGATGATTGCTTTTAGTCTGTTTAGCTAGAGCTCACTATTTGAGCATAGGATTTTATCTTTACAAGAGTCAAGCAGAAGAAGTCAGTCGAGAGAAGGAGGTTCGTGAAGAACTCAACTAAGGCTCAAACTCAGCTGAGGCCCAGACTCAGCTGAGGGATCACACTCAGTTGAAACTCAAGGTCAGTTGGGACATCAACTCCAACTGAAGTACGGACTCAGTAGGACAACAGTTCACTAGACTCCACAAGTGAACCACACAATTGAAGGCATACAGTTGGCGTGAAGAGAAGTTGTGTCCAAGACGTCTCGAAGCGGAGAAGAGAAGACGCCGAAGACGGAGGAGCTGCAGTCCAGTTTGTGAATTTACTCGGGAGCACAAGTAACTGGAAAACTTACCATAAATGGACCGACAACAGCGACGTGCAAAAAACATAGTCGCAGGTACCGTTTCTGGAAAAGTTACCAGTAAAGCACGTGGAGTGCCATGCTTTAGGCAGAGGTCCAACGACTCTTTCCAACAGCTAGCTTTAACCTTTTCTCTATAAATAGAGGTCTCCACAACGAGGCTAAAATGAGGGTTGATACAAGTAGAGAAAAAAACACTCCAGAGTGTCAAGAGACAACACAAAGAGTGAAGCGGCGCAAACAGCTTTTCACCTCTCTCTATCTTCAAGCAAGAAGACCGACGACGAAGGAGTAGAGTGATTTCTCTCCTCTTCCCCCTAGCCTCTCAGAAGTTCCCCTTCTTGATTGAGGCTACCGACTTGGTTTTTGCTTGTTTTGTATCCCCTCAGAACTCTGTCTCAAAGAGATTGAGTTCTTAGCCTTGGGCTGAAGCCTCCACTCCCCTAAAGTGTTGAGGCTTCCTTGTTTGATTCTCCCCATAAAATTCCAAACCCAAGTCTGACTTCGAACCTGGAATCAAAGTCTAGTGGTCCGTTGGAACCAGTAATCCACTACCAGGTCCCTTGAAACCCGTAATCCAAGAGTTGGTCCATTGGAACCAGTAATCCAATACCATTTGCTTGGAACCCGTAATCTAAACAGAGGTCCCTTGTAACCAAGAATCCAAGAGTTGGTCCTTAAAACTAGGAATCTAAGACAGGCTGAACACTTGCCCCGAAAAGTGTTGAGGGGTCTTGTTCGAACTTGAAATCGAACTGGTTAGATTTGCTTGGAACTCGAAATCCAAGTGGGCGTTTGGTGAAGCACCCGTAAGCTTACCTAGTGGATTACTTCCTCGAAAAGGAAGTCGTGGACGTAGGAGGTCGATCTCCGAACCACGTTAAAATATTGTATGCTTACTTTCTGTACTTTAAATTCAGTATTTTAATTTTTGTACCTAACCAACTGACTCTAATATATGCACTGCACTAACTTGGGAATTTAACCTTCCCCTTTCACAAAGGTTTCAGTTATTGTAACGAACTTATCTTCCATCATCTTCCGCATTGCATAATTGTTTAAAACGTCAGTTGGTGTAAGCAGCTGAACTTCAGGCATAAGAGTCAGCTAAGGTACCAACTGTGTGATTAGCTCCAATTGAGCAACTCAGTTGTAGAGCTACTCCAATTGTCTTTTCCAGTTGTGAGTAAACTGACTTGAACAGCATATCTATAATACCCCGATTTTTTATAATGCGATTAATTGATTTTAAGAAGGACTTTTGCATTCTTAGAGAAATAATTAATTAGATTATTTTGAGCCTTAACATAAGTGTATAAATTTTATTGGGCCAAGATAAGTTATTTTGTTATTAGGCCAAATTGATAATACTTTTCTTTTTCATTTGTTGCAGCCCATCTCCTGATTGAACCCCAACATCAGCCCATAATAAATTCACTAACATAATTTTATATCAACCATTTCGTGTAAAAGAAATAGGCCACGCATCCTTTAGCACAGTAAGAAATTATTTTATTACATTTTCCATGCAAAGGAGAAAGGCACGTCAGTAAAATCTCCACAAAAATCTTGACTGCCAATTTTTGTGGTAAAAAGGGAATAAGATGGACGTCATCTTGTTTTGAAACACAATCATTCCATAAGAGAACAGAATTTCTACTACCTCTAAAACTAGTCAGCCATAACAAAATCTTCCCGATTCACCATTCTCATCACTGCACTTTACAACAACTTACAAACACAAAACTCTCGATCAAACATGGAGCTTCGCTAATCTCATTTTCCGTTGCACCGAAATCTCTCGATTTCAATCAGTAAGTTTCCCAACTCAAGCCAAACTTCTTCATTTCATTCACCTGTAAAAGAACAAAATCTGATCATTCCTTTTTAATTTGGCTCATCACAAAAATATTTCAAAGTATACAAAGAAGCTCCGCTATCAGCTTGAGGACTTTCGGAAACCGTATCGTGCATCGCATTCCTGAACTCCAACTCGTCTCACCAAATTAAGGTAACTCAAAACTCTTCTATTTATTTATTATACCCTTTTCCCTAAACCTTCAGCCACCCGAAGAATAGGGAATTTCCAGCAAATATAATAATTTGAAACTTAGCACTAATATCTCATAATCTACAGCTACTAGTCTTAACTAGATAACCTAGTATTAAGGAAGAATTCTGCTACTTTGCATCTGTTACTGATAGGACCGGCCTCATCTTGGGCCTGACCTAAGGCCCCATCTAATTGGGCCTGTACATTAAGCTCGGCCCATAGAGCTCGGCCCAGACGAACTACTACCTGTCTTGAAGACCAAGTAATAAAGCCCTACCTTGGAGATGAAGGAATCCGATTTCTAAGGAGATTTGGATATGTACAAAGAAACAAGATATGTATTAGGAATCCTAGGAGGATTAGGGCTCGATTCAAGGCCTATATATAGTCGATAGATTAGACGATCAAGTATTAATTGTACTCTCAAATATAATAAAAGCTCGATACTTTCTCCCATGGACGTAGATCTCATTGATCGAACCACGTAAATACCTGTGTCATCGTATTGCTATTATTTTCAACTACTCTTGCAAACCCTAGATTTATCATTGGCGCCGTCTGTGGGAACATCTCTTCAAATCGACGGTTCTTTCGTAGCTGATTAATGATGGTAACGCGATCACAAAGCGCGATGGCAAAAGAGAAGGAGACCCAAAGCCGACACGGGAATTCCAACGAAGGGGAAAGTCACCCCTTAGACAACGATAACCGCCAGAAAGGCGGCTCGACCCCAAAGGAGGGACGTAAGAATAACCACTCAGAAGAGGATCCATACGAAGGGATCCCCGACCTAGACGACATCCCTCGGAGGGATCCACCAAAAAACCCACGTCGGAGAGCACATAATGGACGATCCTTCAACACGAACGAGACTCCTGAAGGGTTTGTTGAAGAAGTAAGCGACGAATCCGAACCAAAGAAACCCGAGCCGAAGGAGGGAGATGATTTCCTCAACGACTTCGACCTCGCTACCGCCTATGCCGCAGCTGAATTCGCTAGAGCAAATAGGGAGAGCTTCAAACGCTTCCTCACGACAGCTCGGATGTCCCCCATACCCGAAGCCAGGGAGAGTTCCACGCGGAAATCCATATCTAAAACTCCTCACCACGCCAAGATGCAGGGGCCCGAGCCGAGGGGAAAATACGACACCCGACAGAGTCCACTCTGCCGCCGGAGTCCTAGCCCACATCGGAGTCCCAGGCGACACCACCTCCCAAGGCGACATTGGAGCCCCAGCAGGTGCCGAAGTTCAAGTTATTGCTGGAGTCACAGTCCCCAGGAAGATCGACACCGACGTGAAAGGAGACCAACCCGACTTGTCAGCCCGTTCACTGACGAACTGCTTGACGCCAAGCTTCCTACGGTATATAAGTTGCCGAGCATACCACCCTACAATGGGTTGGAGGATCCCCTCAATTTTCTGACGTGTTTCAAGTACAGCATGCACAACCAGGGCCTTAAAGAAGAACACATGTGCAAGTTGTTCCCCGAGATGCTGGTCGACTACGCCCGAGCTTGGTTTGACAGCCTACCGACTGGTAGTGTAGGGTCATGGGCCTACCTTGAAGGAATCTTTAAATAAAGATTCCATATAAAGGTCCACGCTCGCTGAGACACAGCCTATCTCCTATCAGTAAAGCAAAAGGATAAAGAGTTTATAAGAGAGTACGCCTCCCGATTCATGCAAGAAAGCCTGAAAGTCGATAAAATCGACGACGACTTCCTCATCTCGGCTTTTCGAAATGGGGTCGCTCCTGGGTCCCTGAACCAGGAGCTTGCTAAACAGAAGCCCGAGACAGCTCAGGAGATGTGGAGGATTGTATACCAGTTCGCGGATGGCCAAGACGCAGACCGGTTAAAGCGAGACCTCTCCCGGCCTGAAGAGACCGAGAAGAAGAGGACTGAAGTTGACCGAGGTCGGAATGATCGTGAGTTGAGAAGCGCTCACGAACGTCTCCAGCGAGGACCCATCCAGTCTCGACTCGGACCTCGGATGGGTCCGAAGCGACCTCAACGTCCTCATTTTGTAAAAACAAACGCTGAGATCTTCGCGCTTCACGCGGACTGGTTCACCAAACTGCGCCCTATGTCGGGGTCTAAACCTCGAGATAGAAACAAGCACTGCTCCTTCCACGACGACCACGTGCACAACACGGAAGACTGCCGCGACCTCGCAGAAGAGATAGAGAGGTTAGCCCAGGAAGGCGCCCTAAAGAAATACGAAGCCGGGGGAAGGAAAAGCAAAAAGGGGAAGCGGAAAGGCAGACAGGGTCGCTGTGCTCCAGACAATAAGCGAGCTAAGATAAATCATGACGAAGAGGATGATGACCCTCTGTGCGGCGCGCCACAATACGACAGGGTGGTATCAACCATCTCCGGGCTGCCCCCAGGCATGACGAGAACCAAACTGAGGACAGAAGCCCGAAGGCCGCCAGTTCCGCTAGCAGAGGAACAAATAAAAAAGAGGTTCAAGAAAAATGAAACCGTGACATTCTCCGAGGATGATCCCGTGCCTACGGCTACGCCCCATAATGACGCCCTGGTGATACAAATCGGAGTGGCCAATAAGATGGTCCACCGTGTATTTATCGATGATGGGGCCGGCGTAAGTATCATCTTTCAACATTGCCTGGCTAGGGTTAACCCCACGCCACTGCCCCTCAAGAGCTTTACGCAGCATGAGACTCAACCCGAAGGGATCATCGTGCTTGATGTTGCCATTGGCAGCCCGCCAACCAGCATCAATAAGCTAATCCAGTTCTACGTGGTGAAAGCGAACTCCCCCTACAACATCATACTAGGTCGGGATTGGCTGAATGCAGTCAGGGCCATTATCTCGCCCTATCATTTGTTGCTGAAGATCCCTACCTCAGGCAGGATCCTGACAGTCCGGGGCGACTAGAAAAAGGCTAAGGAATGCATGCTGATTGCTTTCCGAGGCCAACCACAAGCATAGCAATCAAAGTACCCCAAGGAGTTGGAAGAAACGACGTCGATCCTAGACACCTCGGTGGAACAGGTTCCCTTATCCGAAACAGACCCTGCAAAAATCGTCAAGGTCGGCTTTGCAGGGGGACCTCAAACCCGCCTGCACGTAATCCAACTCCTTAGGGATATCAGGACGTCTTCGCATGGTCGTCCGCAGAAATGACAGGGGTATCATCAGATATCATTACGCACAAACTCAACATCAATCCGAGCTCCACCCCGGTTAAGCAGAAAAGGAGAACATTTGTTGCCGAACGAAATCAATTCATCTACAATGAGGTGCAACAATGGTTGAAGGTAGGGCTCCTATTCGAGGTCAAATACCCAGTTTGGCTATCTAATCCGGTAGTGGTGAAGAAGGCAGAAGGAGGGGAGTGGAGGATGTGTGTGGATTACACTGACCTCAACAAAGCTTGCCCAAAGGACTGCTATCCTCTCCCCAACATTGACGAGAAGATTGAATCCTTAGTGGGATACGAGGTCTTCTGCTTTCTTGATTTCTACAAAGGGTACTATCAAGTTCTAATGGATGAAAAAGATGCGATCATGACAGCTTTTGCCACAAGCTTCGGTGTCTTTGCATTCAAATACATGCCCTTCGGGTTAAAGAATGTCGGAGCGACGTACCAATGGATGGTCGACTTCCTCTTCTGAAATCACATCGGCAAGATTGTCGAAGTATACGTAGACGACATTGTAGTCAAAAGTAAGGAAATGGCCTCAGCAGTTGATGACCTACGACTGATACTTGACGTACTCAGGCAAGCGAACCTCAAGCTGAACCCAAAGAAGTGCACTTTCAACGTGCGATCTGGAAAATTCTTAGGGTGCTGGATCTCGCTGGAAGGTCTCAAAGCCAACCCGTTGAAAGTCAAAACCGTGCAAGAGGTTGACAGGCTGCATAACCGCACTAAGTCGTTTCCTCTCTAAAGCCGCCGAGAAGCAGCTCCCGTTCTTCAAAATTCTCAAAAAGGTACCGGTATTCGGGTGGGGACCAGAGCACGAGCTAGCCTTTGAGGAGCTCAAGCGGCACCTCGGTGATTTGCCAACTTTGTCAGTCCCCAAAAAAGAAGAAACCCTTTCCCTATACCTCGCAACGTCGGATGAAGCAATAAGTGCGGTGTTGGTCTGAGACAAAGGAGACCGACAGTTACCTGTGTACTTCGTCAGCAGGGTCCTAAAAGACTCGGAGACAAGGTACCAGCCTCTGGAGAAGGTCGCTCTAGCCCTAGTAAAATGCAGCCCGGCGTCTGAAACCTTACTTCCAAGCCCATTTGATACAAGTCTTAACCGACCTACCACTCCGACAAGTCCTAACTAAGCCGGAAGCTTCAGGAAGAATCGCGAAATGGGCAATCGAGCTAGGAGAGCACTGCATATCGTTCGGGCCCCGCCGAGCCATAAAAGGACAAGCTCTGGCAGACTTCCTCATAGAAGCTCAATATGAGAACGTCGACGAGCCAAAAAAGCTCAAAACCAAAGCCGAACTCCAAGAAATCCCTGAGGAGGCACCCCCGGACTGCTGGGAGATGTACGTAGACGGGGCCTCGGGAAAGAAGGGAAACGGAGCTGGCATACTCCTCATCAGCCCGAAGGGAAAGGAGTTGAAATACTCACTGCGATTCATGTTTCCAACTACGAACAACGAAGTGGAATATGAATCCCTTATTGCCGGACTACGTCTCGCCCAAAGCCTCCAGGTACGAACTATCCAAGCTCACTGTGATTCCCAAGTCGTGGTCAACCACGTACTGGGGAAGTACGAGGCAAAAAGTGAGAAGTTGAAGAAATACCTGGAGAAGGTCAAGCTCCTAGAACAATCCTTCCCGTTCTTCAGAATAATTCGCATTCCCCGAAGCCAGAATACCTGAGCTGAGCAAACTGGCGAACTCCCCAACTAGCTCGACGCTAGTGGAAGAAGTCCGGAGCCGGAGTATAGAAGAGGCAGAAATCAATGTGATAGTAGACGACGATCCGAACTGGATGACCCCCCTCATAAGATATCTAGAGAGCGGGGAAATCCCCCAGGACAAGGTGGAAGCTAGAAAAATTATAGCCAGGTCCACGCAATACGTCCTCGAAGGAGGGGTCCTTTATCGAAAGTCATATTTATAGCCCCTCCTAAGATGTATTGGACCAAAAGAAGTAGACTACGTATTAAATGAAGTACACACGGGATCGTGCGGAAACCACATTGGAGCTCGGATGCTAGCCCAGAAGATCATGCGATGGGGATACTACTGGCCAACCATGGCAAAAGATGCAGAAGAGTTCGTGAAAAGATGCCTAAAATGCCAGCTACACGCCAAGGTGACGAGGTTACCCCAAACCGACCTCTCTACTATGCAGAGTCCGTGGCCATTCATGCACTGGGGCATTGACATCGTAGGCCCCTTTTACCCGGCCCCCAAACAGAAACGATTTCTAATAGTCGCAATTGACTACTTTACCAAGTGAGTTGAAGCCGAACCTTCCACAAAAGTCACAAGCGAGAAAGCCCGGGACTTCGTCTGGAAGAACATCGTGTGCCGGTTCGGAATACCACGGATCCTTGTCTCGGACAATGGGATGCAATTTACAAGCAGAATATTCCAAGAATGGTGTGAAGGACTTAATATCCAGCAAAACTTCACCTCGGTACGCCGACCTCAAGCTAGTGGCCAGACCGAAGTCACCAACAGGACAATAGTGAACGGACTCAAGGCCTGCCTAGAGAAACAAAAAACGGAATGGGTCGACAACCTCCACAACGTCCTGTGGTCATATCGGACTACACCCAGAACTTCAACGGGAGAAACCCCGTACAGTTTAGTATACGGTTCCGAGGCGGTCATACCGGTCAAGATCGGAGCACCGGGCCCCCGCACCATCAATTTCTTAGCCGAAGTCAATGAAGAACAACGCCGAACCGACCTGGACTTACTGGAGGAGAAGCGGGAAAACGCCAGCGTAAAAGAAGCTCGGTATAAACAGCAGATGACCCGGTATTACAACCAAAGGGTCAAACCCCAGCAGTTCCAGGTCGGCGATCTTGTGCTTAGAAACAACGAAGTAAGTCATGCGGAGAAGTTCGGCAAACTTGAAACCACATGGGAAGGGCCTTACAGAGTGCACGAAGTTCTCGGCAAAGGAGCCTACAAGATCGCCTACCTTTCGGGCGGTCTGATTCCTAGGACGTAGCACATTTCCCACCTAAGGAGGTTCTTCGTATAAGCAGCAAAGTCTTGCATATAGAGTCTTAAGTTTTTATGGTTTTCTTTTTCGTTTGTCCTCGTTTCATTTTAATTTTTTGTTTTTATCGAGCTCGTCAAAACTTTTTCTTTTTTGTTTTGGTCTTTCTTTCGTTAATAAAGTTTTTCTTTTTGCCTTGCATACTCTTGTGTCTCTTGATTTGCTTATACGAAGTATCCACGAAACCAAAATACCCCTATAAGGATGAACTAAGGTTTCCCTTCCGTGGTCGATAACGACCCGACATGGGGTAGGTATATCCTAAAAATTACGCAAAGGAAACCCTTTTCGAGGTCCGAGCTCGTCTCCCTCCGAAAGGAAGATCCCACGAGGTCCGAGTCAAACTCCCTCAGCAAGGATAAAATTTTTTTCAACTGGGGTCGGAACCAAGTTCCCCCAGGAGAATCACACTGCGAGGTCTGAACCATGGTTCCCTTGCCAACACAAAGAGGTCCGAGTTCAACTCCCTCAAAAAGGCAAAACACAAAACAAGAAACATATCCTTCCCAAAAAACAGGAAATTCAAAATACAATATATTCTTTTATCTCACTGATTACATCATTGTATAAATAGTAATTACAGGAAGACCGAGCTAATCTACGAAGGAGGGTCTGGCGAACTAAAGCTAAGCCATTTCTCTACAAAAGGAGTAGGCCCCATGATGTCGTCAATGGAAATCCGGCCCCGACCACGGCTCCGTCCTCTCCCAGCGGAAGACCTCCGACCTCGCGATGAACCCGAACTACGCCCTACGGCCCGACCACCGCGGCTCGAGCCGACCTGAAGCTGAGGCCTCCGAGAAGAAGACGGAACAGACTCATCCACACACTTGGAAAGAAAAGCGCGAAGCTTTGGACGACGGGACAGCACGGACTTGTACATTTTCGCACACTCGTCAAGCCTCTCATAAGCCCCGTGAAGTTCCCAAGACTCAGGACCGCATGCTTCTTTTATACCGAGATACTGCTCTAATAGCTCCTTCGTCTGCAACTCCGCCTCAGATATAGTGATACCACCTTTGCGATGGATGATGTCTTCGTATTCAGCATGTTCCTCGACGATCTTCTCGTGATCCCTTAGAACACGCTCAGCTTGACCCCGGGCAACTTCCAAAGCCTCCTCCGCCTGAAGAAGCTTGGCCTGAAGCTCATCAGCATTCTCCTGCCCAGCAAGCTGCTTCGCCTCAGCCGCCTCGCAGAATGCAACAAACTTCCCCTGCCAATCCTCAAGCTCGGACTCTCTCAACATTAAAAGAGCACACTTTGAATTAGAAAGCGCCTCAGCTCGGCGACATTTCTCCATCCATAGATTTGTCAAAGCATGTTGTTCAGACAGATCTCGAGAAAGAAGAGTTATTTGTTTGTGTAAAGAGGAAACATCTACAGAATCCGAAGTCTACACACACAAAAAAGAGAGAAATACTGTCCATTAAATTAATAGGTTCCAGATACAAAATACAAAAAAAAAAAGAAGTACAGCAAAAACTAACAACCGCTGACCTCCTTATCCTGAGAAGGCGGCTGCCCGGAGAGGGGACCCTCTGCCAAGTTCTCAGCTCCGGAAGTCTCGGCACCCTCGGAACCCTTGGGAGGGATCGGATCTTCAGCAGCCACGGTCTCCTGCTCCACATCCTCTTCCTCGTCGTCATCTTCGATTCCGTCAAGAAGAGCATGGAAGACCGCATCGAGGGCGGGGTCCCAATCTGTCGGGCAGGGAGCAACCTGCTCCACCAATAGCAGCGTGGACGAGCTGGCGAGATCGTCCAGGAGGGGTAGATGGCCGAGCTGACCCCGGATCACTCGGGCATACCGGGAAAGGAGAGCCGCTCCCTCAAGACGCTCGTACCCGTACTTGGAAACATCCAAGTCGGGAAAATCTCGGGTAGCCTCCTCCAAGGCATCCACGGCGTAGTTACCGTTAATGAGGCCGGCCAGATCATTGGCGAGGCCGGAAAAATGCTCCGATAAGAGGAGCCTCTTCGCAAAGGCCCGCAAGACCTCGCCTTGACATTCCCTGGCCGCATTCAGCTCGGACTCCAACCTCCTCACGTGGTCCCGAGCCTTCTCAGCTTCTACCTCGGCGTCAGCAGTCTTCGCGAGCTGAGCAGACAGCTCGGACTTGACCGTCTTCACCTCCTCTTTGGCCTCGGCCAGCTCCTCCGTCGCCTTCTCCAGCCTGGCCCTAGTTGAGGTCAGCTTCTCTGAGAAACGAGGCCGACATCCGCTCGACACCATTCTCGAGCCATGTCATTACCCTACCGATGCTCTGTACAAAAGAACGGAGTTAGGAAGCAAAAAAAAAACAACAGAAGGGCTATGCGCCAAAAACAGTGAATCCTGACCTCGGGAAAAGGAAGATCCTCTAACGTCACTAGAGGAACCGTCGGGCTCACCTCGCCGCCCGAGATGTCGACGATATCCACAGACTTCAAACGTTTGTGAGGAGGACTGGCGGTAGGAGAACGGAATTCTGCGGCAGGCCTTGCCAGCTCGACCTGCTGACCCTGGTTAGAAGGGTCTCCGGGCTAGCCCTGTTCCGATGAGGAAGCGGATCGACCGGAAGACCTCGGTCTCTTGCCCCCCCGAGCTGCGACCTTAGCCTTCGGCCCTTTCTTCTTCCCGAACAACACTACACACAAGACAAGCAAAGAGTTAGGACGACAAACAAAACAAAAGAATAGTCCTAATAACACTAGCGGGGTCTCACCCGTTGCAGGGTCCACCATCCTTTGGGGCTAAAACGGGCTCAACCCCGCTTCGGCTAGAGAATCTTCACCGTAACTCTCCTCGAACGGGCCACAACTCGCTATCGCCCTAGCAATACCCTCCAGGCCCTTATCCGCCTCGTCTGTCACCCAAACGCGAGGCTTGCCCACCCTCTACATCAGGTCGACTACACTATCATGCCGGCAAAAGAAGAATTTCCTATGCCATTTCTCTACCTTGTTCTGAGTTCTCCCTTTAAACTCAGTGCGGGCAGTCGCATAGTACCAGTCCACCGTTGCTTTGAAGACGAAGAGCTCGTGGATGAGCTCGGCAGATAATGGGTAATTGTGACGGATAGCCGCCACGCCTAAGTCGGTAAACTGCCTAAAAACGTTTGGTGTTATCTGCCCCAAAGCTAAACTGAGCTTCCTTTGGAGCTCGGCAAATGGCGCAGGAAGGGGTAGACGAAGACCGGAGTGAAGACTATCCTCGTAAATGGTCACAAACCCCATCGGGGGCGAGCACGCCCTATCCTCCGGACGAGGTTCTATAAGTTCAACGTCTAGGGGGAAATTATATGACTGGGCAAGGAATTTTATCCTAGACTCGTCTTGGATTGAGGAATATTCCGCTACCTTCCCCTCTACGCATCGGGGCACAACTAAAGTCTCGACAGTAGGAGTGGGGGACCCTAATGAAAAATGCTAAAATTGACCCTTCTATCGGCAAAATTGACCGGAGGAGATTCACTACCCCTACTAGATTGAGAGTTGCGAGTTGGGGAAGCCATACTTACTTGTTAAATCGAGATAAACGGTCGGGCGAGCGGTTAGCGGCTGTCAACAAAAGACCCAACGTGAAACCGGTGGCACGGCGGTACGACTAGTCGGAAATCTCTGGAGCGAAAAATGGAGGAAAAGAAGGTTTTCTGGGAAGGAATCCTTTTGCTGTAATGGCGGATGTGAAATAACGTGATATGAAGAGAGTCGTATGCAATCCCGTAATAAATATTTGAATCCCGCCGTTGAACGTTGCACGCGTGTGAATGTGGCAGCTTTTTCGGTATCTAAACCGCCTCTAAAAAAGTTTTCAAAAAGCCCACCAACTTTCCCTCCCATCGAACTCGGATGAATATGGGCCCTGTCTACTTGGCAATCCGAATAACAGAACTTGACAGCTGATTACTTATCTCGAATTTTAGCCACCTACAAATCGAGCTCGAAAGGTGAGCTCGCTGAATCAGGCCGTAGCCAAGCTGACTTGGGCGACTATTCACCTCGGAAATTCGACCTGACCATCTACATCTACGTGTCTTCTTTCCTCTCTTTGGGGGGGGGGGGGATGTGATAGGACCGGCCTCATCTTGGGCCTGACCTAAGGCCCCATCTAATTGGGCCTGTACATTAAGCTCGGCCCATAGAGCTCGGCCCAGACAAACTACTACCTGTCTTGAAGACCAAGTAATAAAGCCCTACCTTAGAGATGAAGGAATCCAATTTCTAAGGAGATTTGGATATGTACAAAGAAACAAGATATGTATTAGGAATCCTAGGAGAATTAGGGTTCGATTCAAGGCCTATATATAGTCGATAGATTAGACGATCAAGTATTCATTGTACTCTCAAATATAATAAAAGCTGGATACTTTCTCCCGTGAACGTAGATCTCATTGATCGAACCACGTAAATACCTGTATCATCGTATTGCTATTATTTTCAGCTACTCTTGCAAACCCTAGATTTATCAGTTACCTTGAGTCCAAAATCCAATCCTTCTAAGTCTTTCCGTTACGTCGGCGAGGCACAACGAGTTGAATCATTGGCATTTCCGAGCAGCAGATAACAGGTCGGAATGACGGCATTTGCAGCTGCCAACGGTCAGGATTGCGACCCGAAAATCAAAGAGAGCGGAGAGGGGAAAAGGAGAAAACATTAGAATTATTATAATTAATCTATAGTTTATACAAACTGAAATCAAAAGAAATGAGAAGGGTATTGAGGACTCACTCGGTGAAGGCAGAGACGAACCAAGGCATGCAGCTCGTTACTACCGGCCGCCCGTTTGGCCAAAGAAGGAAGTGACGGCGGTTTTCAAGGCCGTTGCCGTTTGGCCAAACAGGGGTAGCGGAGCTTCAGTCGAAGGCATACGGTGACTGTGCCTTTGGGCGAACAAACGGCGGCGGCGACGACCCCTGCCACCATTGCTGATTTTTTAGGCGGAATAGAGCCAAGACACTAGTGGAACTTCGCCAGAATTCGAGAGGTTAAAGCAAAACTAAATTTCAGATTTAGTAAATTGGGGATCTAGGGCTTATAATTTGGGGGTTTTAGTAGAATTCTAACACAATACGGAGAAGATCAGAAGACGCGACGGAGGCACACCCAGCGGATATATCTCGCTAGAGAAGGAAAGGAACAACAATTTTGCTGCTGCTGAATAGAGAGAAAAAGAATGAAGGTAAACTAAAGAAGATGGAGATTCGAAAGAGGGAGGGACGAAGGGAAACGAGGGGTTGGGAAGGTGATGATGGCGGCGAACTGCAGAAGCTCGCCGGAGAAGAGAGTGACGATTGTTGTTGGAGACGTGATGAACGAGAGAATAGAGAGGGTTGAGAGTGAGAGAGAAAGGGAGAGCCAAAGAGTGAATGTGTCTTCGTGTTGTGGAAATGAGTATTCCTTTAATTGGTTCTTTAGTTGGGCTTGGGATTGGGGTTGGATTTTTTTTTAATCTATGGCCCTCTTAATAAAATTAATTATTGGGCCATATCAGGCTGGCAATGAACAAATTTATATGGCTTGGGCTTTATCTTAATTACATTGGGCTTCCGATTAATGGGCTGACTAGCGAGAAGGTAATTTAAAATTTCGAGTGTAGTCTGCCACCTTGCACTAAAACGAGCATAACTTTCTTTTCGTTCAATATTTTTGAGATCCGTAAATTAGAGAGTAAAGTAAACTTCAGTAGCTTTTCATCGACATATCGCACGATTGCTAATTCTTTCCGAGCTGTTCCAGAATTGCGTACGAAAATACAGTACCTGTGCAGATTTGCTTCTTCACGATCTCCTTCCGATTCTTTGGTTTTCTTCGCGACCTTTGGAATTTAATTTGACAAGTCCAGCCAGTGAATGATAAAAGATACACGTCTAACTCTGTAAATTAATGAGACAAAAGAAACTCGAAACCTTAACCGAGACTTAGATGAATGCAAAGCCCTAAAATCTAGAAATTGTTATCGAGTCCGTTATTCATTTTTACACTCGTCTAGTTCAGTTATTGAACTCAATTATTTTACCTTGAAAGGTGAAGCACAAGGGTGAATTTAAGACTCGAGGAAGGAGAATTTTGAATTATTCTGTAAGACTACCAGGTGGACTTTCCTACTATAAAAATAATTCGAGCTTTTCTCTGTATTCAAAATGCTTTAAAAATATGTTTTGAAATGATTATCATGTATAAATGTTTCTGTGGATATCTCTTGAGCCTATCTGTGTTGGTTCGCCAACTTATGAAATCAATCGAATTCTAAGTTAGCCAAAAGGGTGCTTTCCAGAATTAGTGTACACAGTAATCGAGGTTGTGAGCTCCAAGATGGGCCGACCTCGGTGAGTGACGTTCGCGGAAGGTGGCCGGTGTTGAGCGGGAACTTTTGCCAATATCAAGCCTCGACTTCATATCTTCATATGTGAAGTCAAATTTGCGTTTTTTCCGCTGCAAACACTCTAATATTCTAATATTATGATGTGTATGAAATATTCGAGTACTATGGATGTCTTCCAAATCTTTTGAACTTGTTCTACTATATTATTGTACGCTACTCAAACCTTGTTGACCAACTCTTCGTGAATTGATCATCTTTATGTGAATATTCTACTAGTTTATTTCTGAATATGAATATCTCCTCCTTGCTAATCACTCATTAATCCCCCTTCTATCCCGCTTCTTATCTCCCACCCTGAGTCACGCCCGGTTTAGTTGTCCTTAGGAATTTGGGGTTGTGACAAAGTGGTATCAGAGCAGGTCGTTTCGCTCTGAGCCTGTGTTTCTTTCGAAATAAAGTTTAGTTCGTACCACTAAACTCATAAAAGTCATAATTAGCTCAACACCCCTTCACTTCGTGCTCAACCAATGAGGAAGGTAAATTATTTCAAAAACTCTTGTGATTTCAAAATGATTTGAAAATGCTTTGAAAGTTTTATCATTTCAAGAAGCATCAGATATTTATGGAAATATATGATCTATGATGTTGGAGAAGTATGATGGAATAAGAACTTAGAAGCTTTCTTAGGGCCTTTTCCTGCATTTCGGCAATAACTTAGACTATTCTAAGTGATATAGTTCGCAAGGTCTCAGATGATGAAGAAAGAGAAGTACTGTGACGAGCACCAATGATGAAACAACGCTTCAAAACGAATGTTGATGCATATAAACAATATGAACATAGTCACCTTCAGTCGGATGTTCAATCTCGTCGGAACTCTGAAATGACTTTGTTTTACCTTATAGAAAACGATTAAACTTACTTGACGAACATAGTTAGTGTACCAACTAATTTTCACCATCGCTTTAGTAGTCTCGAGGTCTAGACGGAAAGAATATTGGTAAAGATACTTAAGTTAAGTCCTATGATAAGTTTAAAGTTTTAATTATTAATTACTTAAGATTCCTTTAAAGTCATTGATTAATATTTTCTCCTATAAAGTTACTAATATGCAACGTAAATTTTATTTTAGGATGCCGATCGTACCACGAAAGAACATGGACCGTTGGACACCTGAGGCGCGCATTGAGGTGGTTTTGTGACTTCTACATGTCCCCCGACAAGGACATAGGTCACTTTGTAGCCGACTACCGAAGTCACTGGCAGTTAGTCGCACGTTACGGTGTCACTGACTGGGAGGCTATACTGAGCCTTGTGGACCGCTTTCCAGCCGAGTGGTGCGAGTGGGCCGAGGCGACTTCTTGGGACTACATTACTTTGGTTGGAGAGGCTTTTATACCGACTGGAGACTTCCCTGGTTTCGCCCTTGCAGGCCTTACTCAGTTCTTTCTTCGCAGAGCCCCACCTCCAGGACTGTATCGTGCACACAGGCCTTACAGACGAGTTCTAGTTGCACCAGAGAGACCAGCGTCACCTAGTGCTGACTAGGTTGTACCGTCAGCCCCACTTTCTCGGTCCCGCGTCAGGTTGAGGCAGGAGTTTGAGGGAGAACCTTCTGGAGTTCGAGCAGAGGAGGCAGTGCCAGTGCTGCCCAGTTTTCTGAGGACTACGTCGCACCTACGACCTCTACCCGTCACCGACCCAGTTCACCCGTCTCCTCCTAGGGTACCGACTGTTGTGACAGACTTCGCAGACCTTGTGAGCAGTCCACCGAGAGTAGCACCAGGAGTACTACAGCTACCCGAGTTTTCCCCATTCAGACAGGAGGCGTCTGGAGTCAGAGACAGACTAATGGCTGTGTTTGGAGCAGGGGCAGGAGACGAGTCTGATGAGGATCCAGAGGAGAATCCAGATCAGGACGCAGTGGAGGGTAGTGAGGAGTCGACTGCAGCTTCTTGAGCAGTCGGTGGTGTTGTCTGGATATATATTGTAATTATATGTATGTATATAGTTAGTATATATGTCAGGATAGTGCTAGGCTTTTTGCTCTTTTGGTATTATATTAGGCGGGACGTTAGTTACTTTAGTGTGTACCGTCCCAGTGTCTAGCACATATTCCTGTTTTTGTTGACGACAATGCGATATGTTAGAGCATCCCATCTTGTATATATAGATGCATATATGTATATGGTAAGGCATGTAGCCTTTGATAGACTAGATACAGTCTAACTTTTGGAAGTCCTCTTTTGAAACAATTGTTCCATCTATGATGCATATATATATATAGACCTTATGATTGGCTTTTTACTTCTCGCTAAGTATAATTTATATGTTTCCAACGCGATGTCATACCAAAATAAAATAAATATATATATTATGGCTATGTGTTATATTTTACGTCTATCAGTTACTTATGTTTAGCAACGTGAGTGTGATGCGAAATAAATTGAATAAGTACTAATAATAGTTGTAAACCACAGAATGCCAAGAGGAGCTGGAAATGTGGGAGGACGCCAAGGTTGTGGTGGAGGCAGAGGGTGCGGTGGAAGGAGGGGACGTAATGAAAGAAATGAAGAACAAGAACGTCAGGCAACCTCACTGCTGCCGCCCCGACGTGACATTGAGGATTTATTCTTCAAACGAAACCCACCCACTTTTAATGGAACTGGAAGCTCAGGCGATGCAGAATTATGGGTTAGAGCAATCGAAAGGATCTTTCAACTCCTTAGATGCACCGATGAAGAACGTTTTTCTTGCGTAGCTTTCCAACTCACTGGACCCGCTGATTACTGGTGGGAATCACGCAGAAAGATCATACCCCCTGACCACCTAGCGAACTACACTTGGGAGGAATTCAAAGAAGCGTTGTATGATAAATATGTACCAAAGACTTTTAGGGCCAAGAAAGAGGATGAGTTTTACAATCTAAAACAAGGAAAGATGACTGTGACTGAAGTACGATGGAATGTTTTGTGAATTGGCAAGGTACGCGCCAGATCAAGTGGATACTGATGAAAAGATGGCAAAGAAGTTCCGTTTCTGGACTGAGACATGAGATAGGAGTGGCACTAGCTAGACATGGAAGACTGAGCTACACTGAGACACTAGAGAGAGCTCTAGAAATGGAGGCAGCTATGCTAGAGGAAAAACGGGCACCAGCACCAGCGCCAACACCAACTCAAGCTCCAGCTCAGACTTACTTCCAGAACTACAAGGGAAAACGCAAATGGGAGCATGGAAACAACAGTGGCTTTTATCAGAACAATCGTCAGCGCAATAACCAGCACCACCACTCGTACAACAATCAAAACAATAATAACAATAACAAGAGGCCATGGCAAGGAACTCTGCAACAAGGCCAACAACAAAGTCAATGGCGAGGACAGGACCGACAGATGGTTCCATTTCAGAGAGGCAACGGCCAAGGAAGACTTGCGATCCCCACATGCCCTAAATGCACCAAGCAACACTTTGGCACTTGTATGAAATTGATAAAGTGGTAGTTAGTGGAATAAAGGTGAAATTGAAGGGTAGTGTTAATGATACAATTAATTTGTTAATTTTTCATTAACAAAAGCCCTTTTCTCTCTTCTTCTCATCATCAAAGCCCTTTCTCTCTCCTTCTGCATCCTCCCTCTCTTCAACCTCTCATCTCTCAACTCCACCAAATTTTTCTTACCACCACTCTCTCAACTTCCGTTTACATCATCAGAATCCTCATCATCGTCTTCATCATCACCATTCTTATCAGCAATTTTCTTCTCCATATACCAAGGCAATTTCACACATTTCCCCGCAACACCATATCCTAATTTATACACCTTATCCTCGGGCCCCACCAACCTAACTTGACGGCGCCTGACGGAGCTTCTCGAGCCGAAGCTCGGTGTCGCACCGGCGAGATTGCTCGCATTTCAACTTACCTTCTTGACAGCGGCTTCCTCGTCGAGCCGGACTTTCTCCCAATTGTTGAAGTTGTAGACATTCCACTTTTTCTGCGGGAGGAGGTTCAGACCGCCATGACCTCCCATGATTGGAGGAACTCAAATTCAGTCGGAGGTGAAGAACGAAATTCCTAAGTTCAGATGGGAAATGGAAGGAGCTATCGTAGCAATTAAGAAGTGAAACTTCATAGCGAATTGGGGGAAATCGAAGAAGAGTAGCAATGAGATTTTGGGGGAATCGGAGCGAGGAAGAAGAGGGTGAGAGATCGGTTGCAAATTGGGGGAAATGAGAGAATAGAGAGAGCTATTTCCTCAGAATGAGAGAAAAGAGAGAGTGATTCTGTCTCGATTTTGGGCTGCATGGGTCTTTTGGGTTGGTTAATTAGCTTGCTTAATTAGGATGTTAATTGGGTGGATTAGTTGTTAGGGGTGGATCCATAGTGACAAAGGGTAGAAAATAGGGTGAAGAAATGAGGGTAGATGTATAAAAATATTAAAGTAAGTACATATAAATTGGACAAAAAAAATGTGGTAAGTGGGTACATATAAATTGGATGGAATGAGTATCATAATTGAGATTAATAAATTCTATTTTGAGAGTTAACAATTCTAATAGTCCCTAGTTATCTCTAATCAACCACAATTCTCCTGATTAAGGCTGATTAATCATTGAGAGGCTGACGACTACTTGGATGATACTTCGTCACCCAAGCATTCTAAATTATGTTACACATTCAGAGGCTCGGCCTTGAGTGAAATTCCTGTTTTCCACAAAGTTGATACTCCCTTCGACTCACTGAAATTATCATGTTACTGTTCGGCACGGAAATTAAGAATAAGGGTAAAAAAATAGAAAGTGGGTAGGGCCTATCACTTTTGAAAGATTTTAAGGGTTAAAACTGTCCTTATTTGAAAAATGACAATATGAATGGAACACCTAAATAAGTAAAGGATGACAATATGAGTGGGTCGGAGGGGGTAGGATTTTGGCCCTTTTTGTTTCTTGTATCCCTTTTTGTTTTCGCTCTTTTTACTTAGAGCATTCACAGTGGGATGTCGAGCGCCGGGTCGACGGCGGTGTCGAGCGCCGCCCGACACAGGCGGTGTCGACACCGCTGTGGAGTGCTCGACTCCACCAAGGTCGAAGGCTATGTCGATAATGGTGTCGATTTATCGACACCTCCATCGTCCTCGTTTCTTCGCCACGCGTCGCCATGAGAGAAGAAGAAGAAGAAGAAGAAGAAGAAGAAGAAGAAGGCGTTGTGGAGCTTGGTTTCATTTATTTTATTTTATTTTATTTTTTGAATTGCAGGTTTGCCAATTGAGATGAGAAGAAGAAGAAGAAGTGGTGGGGAAGAAGGAGAAGTGGGGGTAGAGAAGTTAGGGTAGTGGTGGACTTATTTTGGGTTTAAGGATAGTGGGTTTTTAATAGGATAGTGGGCTTATTTTGGGTTTAAGGGTAGTGAGTTTTTTAATAGGATAGTGGATTTTTAATGTTTAATATAATGTTGTAATTAAGTTTAATAAAATTAACATTAATAAGATTAATTTATTTTTTAATTAAAATTAATAAAATTAATTTATTTTTTAATTAAAATTAATAAAATTAATTTATTATTCATTTTCAATTAAAATTAAAATTATTTTTTATAAAAAAAATAACAAAATAAAATATATTCAATCATTGCCAATAATTATAAACTCGAGGTCTTACTCAACCCCTTCAATGTGGAAAAATAGATTTAGGTCTTACTCAACACCACCAATTATTAAAATCACGCTTCCCGCCGGTAGACCCGGGGTCAAACAAGACACCCGCTGTGGATGCTCTTAAAAGATCTCATGGCCTGATTAAGGCTGATTCGGTGTTGAAGAAGAGTTTTGAAATTGTGGAATCTTAAAGTCGCTGTGGCAATATTACGGAATCAAGAGTAATATTCGAGCCAAAAAGTGTGAGTGGAAGAAGGCCAAATCATTCAGTACACTAATAGATGGAGAATACTAATGATTTGAAGAAAACTAATGGTAGGTAGTACTAAATTTCACAACATGCTTGTTTTCGGTTACAAAAACTATTTACCTACGCACTGAAACAGCTGAAACACAGGATTATAAAATATCTTGAAGTAACTAATTGCATGTCAAAAAAAATTATTACCTCCACATGACAATTTCTCTGAGAAGTATTTCCTCAACATAAATCTTTTCATGAAGAATCAATATCAATATATCATCCTAGGAGGAATTCAGCGGTATTCATGCTACACCTGATGAATTATATCACGTTCGTTTGGAAAATCAATAAAATTCAAAATAATTCTTGTATACTGTTGTCTTGTATGGAACACCAAACAAACATCTACCATTAATAATCCCAGTAAAAAAATAGAACATCTGCATTAATCCAAACTATATAACTCGCACAAGACAAATATTGTTGAAGCATCAAACCAACACAGAGATCTCTCTTCTCAAAATAATAATTAAGACAAAAAAAAAAAAAAAAAAAAAAAAAAAAAAGACAACACAGCGACCTAAAAGCCTAACCTGTTCTAAGGAGAACACGAAAAAATTATTCTTGGGTCCAAAACTTCACAAACGAAGAGATCAACGCCTTTACTAAAGCCAGGAGCGGATTACTTTCAGGTTGAGGAGGAGATTTATTCGCTGTTCTTTCCCAAGTTTCACTGCTCACAAAAACAGGAAATGGCAAATCATCAGCAAGGGCCGAAGGACTTTATGGACTTAAACATATTGGAAAAGGCTAAGACTTACAGATTGATTCTGTCCAGTGTGGGATTGTTTCCCTTTGCCTCGCTGCTATTATCTCGATCACTTGACTTTCCTCCAACTGTGGAGGAGTCCTCAGAGATCGATGTTTTGGTAGAACTGATGGCCTGCAGGGGAAGAGGTCGTACATATGACATTAGAGGCCTCGTTTCAAGCTTGAGTTAACTTGCCATTTCAATTATTCATCGCAAGATTTCTTTATCAATATAAACATACCTTAGCACCGTCAGGCAACGAATTCTTGGATTCAAGCTCTCCAATGTCACCTGCATCGAGCACACTGGGTTTGAAGGTTGAAGGATGTTCCGCGTTTTCCAATGATGGGCCATGAAGATTTAGCACCACTTTCGCATCATTGTTTTCACCATTCAGTTCCTCCATCGGATGTGGAAGCTTTTCTTCACTTTTGTCACTGACAAAACCAGAGGAGCTCTGCGTAAATGTTTTATTTTCTTGATCTAATCCCTTATCTTCCGATGTTTCAGTTGCCTGGGGCAGTTTACCAGATTCTTCCACCATGTTGTTTATTGTTCTAGGTACAGGCCTCAGTGGAAATGTTTCCACCACTATACCTGAGTTTGTATGAGACATAATAGATGGAGATGATTCTACAACATGTTGAGCTTCAAGTTCCTCTTGATCCAGAGTCTCGATTGCTTTCGGTCCAGTACGAATTCTTTGCCCAAATTCGTGGTCCTTCCCAACTGTCTGGTCGTTCTTAATGGGATATTGCTCATTACTAAGCATTTGACTCCCTGGTTTCTCATCAATGTCACCATGATGATCAGGCCTTGTTACAAGTGGCTTATCCGGAAGTGGACTTCCATCAACCACTGAAAATCCATTCACAATACTTTCCTCAAATTTGTGACTTTTCGATTGAGGGGAGTTTGAAACCTCTTCCGTGATTTTATCTTGAAAATGATTAGGCCCGTGATAGCTTTCACTTGTTCGATCAGAAGCTGGATCCTCTCCACTAACGGTTTGTTCATTATTCAGTTCCAAGGGGTAAGATCCACCAGAAGGGGAAATGTTTGCTGCACTTGAAAATTGAATTTCGTTGGGTGAAATATACCCCCTATCTGATGCTGATAAGTCGATCATCGGTTCCATTGAGATAGATCCTAATGGATGCTGCTCCAAAAACCCAGAAAGGCCATGTTCTTCCACAGACCCTCTAGGAGGAGCTAAGACTCGATTTTCTTGAATGATCTCTCGAACAATCTCCCGGACTGTATAGAAAGAACCACCAACTTCTTTGTGTGCAAGGTTGAGGGATGGGAAATTTCCATTATTCGATTCCTGATATCTGGCAACAATAATTTAATATACTCGATTAGGATGATGGGCGCATACAGAAGACGATGAGAAAACTGGGAATCAATCAACCTCATATAAAATAAAACTTTTAGAATATGTTATTTGATAAACTCTCAAGTCTCCCGAGATAAATAATAATTATACATTTGATTGATCAAGCTCTATCAACTGATCAAGCACTGCTTCAGGGACAAGCAGTGAGCTTATATTCAAATTTTCTCTAATAATTTGTCCAACAAATCTTATTTTTCTGTAGGTAATAGCAAATAAGTTTAGACAAAGTGAGATAGAAAAAAAGCACATCAGAGAGAGAGATAACATTAGAGACTGGTTCCACAAATGCAAACAGAAAAAAATAATTCATACTAAAAACAGTAGAAAGAAAAATAGTTTTGAACGTTTAATTTACAGGATTTGACATTAATATACATAAATAAGATCATTACTGTTTGAAAACTATACAAGGTTAACATCCGTCATGAGGTATCAAACAAATACCAGATAGTTTAAGGTATGTAGTTTTCTAACTGAGGACGAAGAATTTTATTAGTAAAGTATATTCAGTTTCCAAAAGACAATTTTCTTTGCAGTAAAAGTTACAAAGTCATCGTGTCGGAGAATCAGACATATTGGATAGAAAACCCATAAAAACTTATAAGGAATATCAGTTACTGCTTATCTGCCTAAGAAAAGAGCAAACATGGAGAGTATTTTATGATGGCTACACAAGTGAAGTGCATAAGAGCTGGTCTCTCGTATTTTTATAAAGTGTAGTTTCTAGAGTTTGAATTTCATTGCAAAATGTGGTGATTTTAGTATACAATCCTATTCTATACTTGCTTTTCTCTCATCATTTATTTCTTCTATTAAATTAATTAGGGCTGATTAGTCATTTTGAAGAGTTTTAAATTGCCATAACATGTCCAAAATGACATTTGAGGATATTAGAGGGGTTATAAATGAAGAAGAAAGTATAGCAATATTACTTCTTTATGAAAGATTCAACCATCGATTTCCTCTCCTCTTTTGACCGTCTAATCCTCGACTTCTTCCCTCCTGAGTCATTGCTGGAGGCAACGGCAAATGCTTGCCCAGTCCAGCCAATATTACCAGCTTGCATGACTTAGATACAGATAGTAAAGCCAGGGAGTCAATCTGCAGAAAGTAAAGTGAGAAGGTCAGAGGCGAGGGGCTTGTTATCTTTACATAGAAACAAAATGTATACAAACATATCCTCAACAATCACCGAAGAGAAACATAAGATCGAGCACCACAAATCAGCAGAACAGCCATACTACTGGTGGAACAACATACAGAGAAAGAGAAGAAAAAAATTCCAAATGACATGTTTTGATGGTGCCTTCCAATATAAAACGGAATAAATCAAGAAACGAGACTAATCGAAGAGCACGTCTACATCCTATAAATATACACAAGTTCCAATCATGTGAAGGTCAACAGGAAACAAATAAGCTTTCACAAACTGGACTTAAAGAGCATATAAGCACATAACTACAATGGTTTGCTTCTCAGGAAAATATAACTACTTAGCACACTAAAATTTCAAATATTAGTTACTCCATACTTCAGAAGTCGAAACACTTCCGCAGAGATTGCAATAAGTAAACATGTGATCAAATCCATGAAATACAAAATTTGAAGACTCTAAACAAACAGCAGAATAGAATAAAACAAACCAAGTGAGCAAAATTGCAGGAAATAAACAAGAACCAATCACATGCAACAAGCATCTGAAGAGAGAGAGAGAGAGAGAGAGAGAGAGAGAGAGAGAGAGAGATACGAAATTGAAATTCAATCAAATGCTGAAAATACCAAAGCAAATAGAGCGGCAGAAAGTTGATAACCAAATTAACATAACAAGAATCTCAAAGTTTGCATCTTTTCTTCTTCGCACCGTTCATTCCCAAATTCCGCCTACTTTCATCATATTCGCAAAAATGGGAAAGCTATAAACCACTGAATCAGTCAAAAGAACAAAACCCATAAAGAAAAATCACACTCGAACAAACAACACGAGAAAATGACAAAACGAAGAGATGAGAGCTAGCAGATGCTCAAATTCCAAACAAGAAGATGAAAAGAATGCGAGCCAAAATTGTGATAACATTTGAATATTGAAAATTGATAAACCTTACCTGGGAAGAGTCAAGAGTGGATTAAGTGAGAGAGAGAGAGAGAGAGAGAGAGAGAGCTGGTTTTGGAGAATGGGAGAGTGTAATGAGTGAGTGTGAAATTATAAACCCTACTAGTGGTCCAATAGTAATTTTTTAATTTTACATAACTAACTGTAATATAAACGTTTATCTTTTCTTTTATTGGATTTCCATTTTCTGTATAATTCTTAAGAAAGTGGAAAACATGAGGACTTCATTGTCCGAAAATACAAATTTCACAATAGGGAATAAGTGTGTATATTTCAATATGAGTATAGTCTCAAAGATTTTGACCAACCACACATTTCGATACAATTATTTTCTGTGCCTATGTATCTATTTTTCATTTCAAAGTGAATGTCGAAGTTAAAGAAACTTGAATTTTTCATTGATATTGGACTTATTCATAGACTTGCAAGATACTACAGTAATATTCAGGGTAATTCTATTCGTAGCATCTAATCCTTTTCCTTCAGTCTCCAAAATTTATTAAAACGTGAATATTGATTTATTAGACAATCTTTTCAGGCCGTGGGCAGCGGCGCGTTACAATCTTTTCAGGCTGTGGGCAGCGGCGCGTTCGCGCGTGCGCTCGCTGCCCCAGCGAACTTCGCCATCACGCTCGCACCCCGTTGGCGAGCTTGGCGCGCATGCAAGCGTGCTCTCTACGCCGAGCTCAAGCGCTGGTGAGCTCGCTGACGCGGGAGGACACTTGGCGATCGCTGGTTTGCGCGATCGCTAGCCGTTGCGATCGTCAACGGTCACCAGCGAGTTTGAAAACACCTGTAAATACATCATTTTTCTCCCTTATTCATACACCAATCTCTTCAATTCTCTCTTAAATCTCCTCAACACCTTCATATTTTTGTTTATTTCATTCATTTAAAAAATCATGTCGGGCGACGACGATGGGGCGAAGACGTGTTCCGGCGCCGATTTCGTATGAGCAAAAAATTGTTCAACACAATCTTCAGGGCGGTTGAGGCTCGAGAGCCTTATTTTCAGCAGCGTGTGGATGCAACGGAGAAACTGGGGTTCACGTCACTCCAGAAATGCACTATGGCGTTGCGGCAACTCGCAAATGGCGGATGAGCTGATCAATACGACGAGTATCTATGGATGGGAGACAACACTAGTCAACAATCGCTTGATTATTTTTGTCGAGCGATCATATCTGCATTCGGTGGCGAGTATTTGCGGCCACCAAACACGGCTGACTGCAACCGGCTTTTGCAAATGCACGAATCGAAGCACGGCTTCCCCGGCATACTTGGTAGCATCGACTGCATACATTGGCAGTGGAGGAACTGCCCGAAAGGATGGAGAGGGGCGTACACGAATCAGAAGAAGGGGCACCCCACAGTCGTGCTTGAAGCTGTTGCCTCTCAAGATTTATGGATTTGGCACGCATTTTTCGGAGTTGCCGGCTCAAACAACGACATCAATGTGCTCAACCAGTCTGACGTATTCCAAGATCTTCTGCAGGAAAAGACTCCCGCAGTAACTTTCTTCGCAAACGGCACTCAGCAAAGAGCCCAACCTCCCAAGCCCAACCGAGTTCGAGTACGAGACAAGGAGCCCCGGATAGCTTCGCACACTACCTGAAGCGGAAAGAAAGTCTTCGAGACCAAAGAGCACACGCAAAATTTGAGGATGATTTGATCGAAGAAATTTGAAAACGCTTCGGAGATGGCATGTAATTTTACGCATTTTTTCCATGTATGTTTTTAATTTAAATGAATAAAATATTTATTTTCATTTAAAAAAAATAAAATTGGCGAGCTCGAGCTCGCCAATGTGACTATTGCGAGCTCGCTGCCACGTGGCGATCAAAGTGGCCAGCGAGCTCGCTCAAATGCTCGCCATTGTAGAGAGCCTCATTAGGTTAAGATTGGCTAAAAAGTGTAGTTGCTGGAATTAGAGGTTAAATGGTACAAGTTGACTAGCTCATATTCTACTAATATTTTCTTTAATCAATTTATACTTTCTCCATTTACGAAATGATGTCATATTTGGTGTCCGGCACGGAGATTAAGAAAGCTAATAAAGTTGTTTTGAGTGGGGTAAAAGTTAGAAAGTATGGATAGTGAGATAATGACAAAAAAATAGTGGTAATGATAAAAAAGAGATGGTATTGACCAAAAAGTAGGAATAAAGTTGTTGGGATGACAAAAAAAGTAGCAATAAAGTTGATGTGAGGTGGGGTCGTCAATAACAAGAGGTAGTGATTTTAATAAAGTAACGAGAGTATGTTGGTAAAAATAACGAAACAGAGCATCATTTGGTAAACACAAATAAGGGATGAAACAGGGCGTCATTTTGTGAATGGAGGGAGTGCTAAGTTTGCTAGACGAATACTATATAAGAGTGTATTCATGTTTATAGCCACATAAGATAGCAAAATAATAATGGTGTCCCACATCTTAATTTAGAATAATAAAGGCCAACATTTCAAATTTAGGATGAAAATACCCTTATTTTTCATCAACCCACAATTATTTTCTCTCTCATTTTATTTTCTCTTATCTGCCTTTTCTCTCTCTTCTTTTTCTTCTTCTTCTTTTTCTTCTCTCTCTCCTGTTTTTCCTTTTTTTTTGCAGCTTATGCTCTTCTCTTTGTTCTTTTTTTCTGGTTCGTCGGCGGTGGTGGTCGGAGGATTTTGTTTTGTAGTCTTTTTCTCGTGTTTTCCGGTGGTGGTTGTGTTTCCGGCGCCGAATTATAATTCCAGTTCATTTTTTTTGTTCGAAACTTATTCTTCATCTCTGGGGCTGTTTTCTGACGTGTTTCATGTGGTTTTTACAAGATGGTGGAGGTACTGTATGTTATGCCGTTTGAATTTCGTTGATTTGACGAACAATTTCTCTTAAATCTGATAATCGAGATATGTAAATTTGTTGTTCTTAGCGGTTGTACGATATACAGAGAGAGAAAACTTGTACAGTGGTATCAATGTTTGATTGTGCTCATGCCAGAGGTTATTTTGTACGAGGTGTTTTAGATTATACAAACATATCTCTAATACGAGTGTAGGATTGGATAATCGTGTCATATATTATACGACATACATAATATCGTACTTCACGATCACGAAATAATGACACACACTGCTACAATTTTCATTTATTGTTACATTATCACTACGTTAAATTGTAGGTTTTGATATATCGTAGCATGTGTTTGTATGATATATGGTACTCTCACTGTCCCGTTCATCTTGTAACATATTCCTTTTTGGGATTTCTCATTCATCTTGTAACATTTCCTTCTATGAAAATAATTAGAAAATCACTTTATCAACTTTACACACTTTAAAACCACTTTATATCACATCAACAACACTTTATTTACTTTAAAAACCGCTTTATATCACATCAATAACACTTTATTTAATTTAAAAACATTTTATATCACTTTATTACTACACTAATCAGCACATATACTCTTAATATTATTCTTCTTAATACATGTGCCGAAAAGAAACGTTACATTATGAACGGGACAGAAGGAGTATATCGTAACATCATTTAGATTTGTCCGTAATCTGATCGTGTCATATTTCATGCAGACGAGGCATTGTTGTTTAATTGTTGCTCATGGTAGATTATGGAATCACAATCTTTATGAGGGTGGGAGGAAAGAGTACATACCTATACTACCTGATGGTATAACTTACGAAGATTTATTAAGTAAGCTTGATATTCGAATGAAGAAGGACAAGAGCATTTTTATTTTTGAGATTGATGCCCTTGTTATATCTCCTATTGGTGAAATCATGAGGACGAATTAGAAATATATCGTAATAAGATGGCACTATTATTGTTACGAATATTATCAAGTCGTAGCAATATCTGGAGCACCCTATGCTACGAAATAATAACTTCGTGCTACGATATATATTAAACTTGTAGAAATATGGTTATAAATACATAGTTTTTGTTAATGCATGTACGTAGGTTGTAATGACATTTATAATCTCGTACACGAGATTACAAATTGTATGTGTGTATGTAGTTACGATATTTTTAAAATCGTACTTGAATTGTTACGATTTTGCTTAACTCGTACATGATTGCAGATTTGACATCTTTCTTTGTATCTAATTATTTTCAAGGTTGCGTATCATGCTTTACACATAAATTAAAATAATTAGTATTGTCGTAGCATAAATTGGTCACCCTCACGTACGAGATTAACAAAATCGAATAAGAATAAGTACAATATTACAAATATTGTAACAACTTACGCACATTCATTCACAAAAACAGAAACAAGTCACATTGTAGTGACATAAATTAGTTACTCTCACGTACGAGATTAACAACATCGTATCTATAGAAGTATGATTTTCACACATATGTTATCCTCAAATCTCAAACAAATGTCAATTATATGTGCAATCACAAACAAATGATATAAAACTTGTAAAAATGTGGCTATAATTATCACTGCTCTCAATACGAGATAACATGATATCGTACAAAAGATGTAGCAAAGTTGCTACGATTTGATACAAAGTCGTAGCAATCATACATACAAAATGCATAATATCGTATTTGCAACGGCATGTAGTGAGTCGTTCCCAGTATGAGTCTCATTTACGATTTTAACAAACTCGTAGCAATAGAAGTACAATATGAATAATATCGTACCATCGTACACACATGCAAATAGATAGTAAATTTTCATATTTAACAGCTTATTTTTTGTTAGTGTGCTGGGGAAGAACCAGGTACTTAGTCTGACATATGGCAATGCAGATGACTCGTTTCATGTAAATTTTCATGTTTAATAGCTTATTTTTTGTTATTTTATTATTCATTATATGATACTACGATTTATTGAAATCATAACATAGCGCAAAGAAGTATGTGGCATGATTGTACGATTTTCAAACATCTCGTGCATATGCGGATAGACTAGCTTGATTTATTGTTCAGTCTCATGTACGAGTTTAATAATGTCGTATAGACATGTACAATACTATGAATGTCGTAACAGCGAACACCTAGTAATAAGCAATACACAAATTGTACTATATCATTTAAAAACTCTAGAATACGATTTTCAACTTTGAAGAATCGTAATAACTTTGGAGGCCTGAACTAACATTGAAGTCCTCCAGGCGCATGAAAGCTCCTAGAGCTGATCCCTTCACTACAGCCTTTGCTTCGGGCCCGAAAAAGTCGAGCACTTTGTGAATCTCTCCAATTAGACCCTCGTAGCCATAGCATTGGACTCTGTGGTGGGGTGGTTTAGTCAACGCTGGTCGGACAAGTGTTCATGCAACCTTGAAAATAATTACTACAAAGGTGTCAAATTTGTATTCATGTACGAGTTAAGCAAAATCGTAACAAGCAAAGTACGATTTTAGGAATATCGTAACAACATACACACATGCAATCACAAAAATACAAACAATTCGTATTGTCATGGCATCAATTTCTCACGCTCACCTACGAGATTAACAACATCGTAACAAACCAAATATGATATTGGGAATATCCTAACAACATATACACATGCATTCACAAAACCACAGATAATTCGTATTTTCGTGCTATAAATTGGTCACCCTCACACACGAGATTAACAACATCGTAACAGATCAAGTACGATATTGAAAATATCGTAATAACATACACACATGCAATCACCCTAACTACACACATGCATTCACAGATAATTCGTATTTTGTGGCATTAATTGTTTACCCTCACGTACGAGATTAACAATATCGTATCTACAGAAGTACTATTTTTCACACATGGTATCCTTAAATCTTAAACAAATCTCAAGTATCGTAACATCGTACACACATGAAATCCAAAAATATAAACAAATGGTAATATCGTATCAATTTTAAGCAAAACACATGCACAAATTTGTCGAATCGTACAAAATATGTATGTAACGTTATTCCCGAAAATAGCTACAAAACATACATGATTTGGCCAGTCTCGAGTACGAGTTTAACAAAATCGTAGCCACAAAAATACGATATGCTAAATATCGTAACATCGTACTCACACAAAATCTCAAAAATACAAACAAATCTTAATGTCATATCAATTTTAAGCAAAAATTCATGCACAAATTTGTTTAATCGTACCAAATATGTAGCGATATTTTCCAAAATAGCTACAAAACATGCATGAATAGGTCAGCCTCGAGTACGAGTTCAACAAAATCGTAACCACAGAAGTACAATATTCCAAATATCATAACATCATACACACATAAAATCCAAAAATACAAATAAATCGTAATATCGTATCAATTTTAAGCAAAAACACATGCACAAATTTATCAAATCGTACCAAATATGTAACCATATTCATCAAAGTAGCTACAAAATATCTTTGAATTGGTCAGTCATTAGTACGAGTTTAATAAAATCGTAGCCACAGAAGTACAATATTTCTAATATCGTAACATCGTATACACATGAAATTCCAAAAATACAAACAAATCGTAATATCGTATCAATTTTAAGCAAAAACACATGCACGAATTTGTCAAATCGTACCAAATATGCAATAATATTCCCCAAAATATCTACCAAACATACATGAATTGATTAGTCTCAAGTACGAGTTTAACAAAATCGTAACAACAAAAGTACGATATTCCGAATATCATACTTCATTCATATGAACAACAAACGTTGCTACGAGTGTACGAATTCAATCAAAGTCGTGGCATCTGTAAATTGTACAACTGCGAAAATTTTCATATGAGAAATCACAGTGGGTGATCGAGGCGGCGGAGAAGCAAAAGAGCGCGACGACAAAGAAGCAATGAAGCGGGACACCAACGGAGAAGATGAAGCGAGGCAACGGCGTAGATCTGATTTTCTAGAGAGAAAAAGCAAATGGAGAGAGGTAGAGAGAGAGAAAAAGAGAAAAAGAGAATAAAAGATTGTGGTGGTGGTGGTTGGATAGAGTGACGGAGCGGCGCACGAGAGAGAAAGAGTGGTGGTGGTGGGGGAAGGATAGTGGAGCGGCGGTGGCGGTTGGCGGAGCGGCGATGATGAAAGACGAAGAAGAAGATGAAGCGAGAAAGAAAGAGAGAGGTAGAGAGAGAAAGTGGATTGGTAAAATGAATTTGAAATTGAATAAAATTTGGTATATTAAATCATCCTACCTATAATAAAGGTATTTTGGTCATAAATAATAAAAGATGATCTTTTTTATTATAAATTAAAATGTACGACAAAATTATTGTTTTGTTATTTATAATGACTTGTGTACTAGTTAACTCAATATATAATGTGTTCTTGCAAAAGAAACAAGTGAAACTCGAGACTCGTCTAGTAAGAATCTTTGTTGAACTTGCTAGACTTGTACTATATAACGTAAAATTCACTTAGATATAAATTCAAGAGTTCATAAAAATGTCACACTTCTTAGCATCCGTGCTAATTAAATTAATTAATTAATTATAAACTTTAATTATGAAATTACTAATTACTAGCTATGAATTATTAATTCTAGTTGTGGACTAATAAATAACTACAAATTACTAAAAAACTAATTAATCATAATTATTTGGTTGATTAAGGGGTAGGGTACTTAGAGGTAATTAATCACAGTTAAACTTAATTAATCTCAATTTAAGTTTAATAATTTCACTTAGAACTTATAAAGACCGAATTTGAAATTAATCAAACTCTTATTAAAATCAATTAATTAAGTATCAGTATTTAATTAAAAAAATTGAAGAAAAAAAGTGAACTGCACCTATGGTACGGTGTGGTCACCACACCAGAAACCCTTACTAATGTGGTGGGGGTTACAAACATAAAGAGATAAGGGTAAACGTTTCTTGAGATTCTCAATTGATGATATTTAAGGGTTTTGGATTTGGATTTTATCAATTGAATAGATACTTCAATTGTATTGCATGCATATTTCCATATGTGATTAAAGGTATCATGAAACAAAACGTCCAACTCCAACATGCATTCAAAGGTCAATGAAGTGAAGAACTAAAAAGAAAACCTCAAGTAAATAGCATAATTAATATACAATGTGTGAATCACATCCTTGAACTTTTTAATTCGCATAGATAATTCATCAAACTGTCAATTGTGTTTCTCAATCTCAATGCCAGAAATGATCTAGCTCGTTATAAAATTAAAAATATTTTTAGTTTTATTGAGTAGCATGAAATTATAGTTGAAATATATACTGGAATGGTAATTACAGCGTGGGACTTCATTCATGACCACCCATAAGGAAAATAAACAGACAAACATCATCCAGCCACAAATTCTATCATATACTACTACTACCTTACAACATAACAAAAAGTTGTATATAAATAAAAAACTATAAAAGAAAACACACACCAACCAGAAATTAAGTTGATGAAGATGAAAGGTTTGAGTTTTTCAAATTCTTCATTGGTATCATATGGTTATAGTTATGGTTATGGGAGGAAGAAGACATGTCCCCAGA